>JAZHYW010035992.1:0-33440 GCA_037355805.1 Ixodes ricinus | reverse complement strand
AAGATTATAATTCCTCCGGCCGCCCCTTGGCATCGAACAGCAATTCAGGGTTCTTCCAGAGAGAAATGCTTGCATCTGGGGGGACTGCCTTGAAAAGCTCGCCACCAAGATGACATGAGTCGTGGCCTGGGAAGGACAAAACAGATCCCGAGCGCTAAGCTTGTTTGCTGTATTTCAGCGTCTTACGGAAGCTGCAATGACTCTCAAACCGCGTAAGTGCGAATTTCGGAAGGCAAGTGTCAAGTTTCTTGGACACATCTTGAACAGTGATGGCATTACTGCCAATCCTGAGAAAGATGGAAGCCATTGTAAAGATGCCACCCCAGAGAACACGACTCAGCTCAGATCCTTCCTGAGTATGGTAAATGAGTTGGCAAAGTTTCTTCCAGAGTGGCTGAAAAGACAAAACCGCTTAGTGAGCTGCTTCTAACGAAACAAGTTGGTGTTGGCACGAACCTCAACGGAGAGGCGTTTGAGGAGATAAGCGAGGCTTGACGACAACTCCCGTTTTCTGCTACTACGATCCTCAGAAGCCTCTGACAATAGCAGCGGATGCGTCGTCGTATGGCTTAGGGGCCAGTGCTGCTCCCAACAGACGGTGCAGATAAGCGCCAGCCAGTTGCATACGCCTCAAGAGCGCTGTCGCCTACAAAGAAAAAGTATGCGCAGGTTGAAAAAGAAACGCTCGCTGCGACATGAGACAGGCGAACATTTCAGAATGTACGTGCTCGGATTGTTTCCACGTCGAGACTGATCATAAGCCATTGGTATCATGGTTCTCGGCTGAAGCGGATTGATGAAATGACATCAAGACTCCAGCATTTTCACTATGCGAGTACTTGAGTACGATTTCACAATCTCGCACATACCCGGTATGTGCATGCACACTGCTGACGTGCTGTCACGGAAACCACTACAGTGTTCCTGGTGAGAACCTTGGTTCAGTCTTCGAACGAACTTTGACAATCAGCATCTGCCTGCCTCGACAGAGATGCTGAGCAAGACCACAACCGAGTTACAAACAGACGCCACAACTTCACTCTTCATGCACTACAGTGCAACAAATAGTAAAGCAGAGACATTAACGCCGAAGTACGGAAACATGCGAGCATTGCTGACGAACTGTCAGTAGTAAGGGAGCTCCTGCTCAGAGGTACGAGACTCGTCTTTCCCTTGATACTACGCCAGGAACAGTTCAAATGCCTTCACACAGGACACCAGAGGATCGTCAGATGTCGATCAAGGGTGAGAGAGCCTGCATGTTGGCCTGCAATCAGCTAGGACATTGAGGTATTTGTGAGCAGATGCCCTACCTGTGAGAGACACCGCCAAGGACCAACCGAAGAGTTGTTGCAGACTCCTCTCCCGTAACGTCCATGGCAAGTAGTTGGCACTGATTTGTTCCACCTTGAGGGAAGGAATTACATCATAGCTGTTGGCTATTACTCCAAGTTTTTCGAACGCGAAGAACTTCATGGGACACAAACGAAGCATGTCACACATTTTCTCGATCACCCATTCGCTCTTGGGGCGTCCCGGACAACGGCCCACAATACAGTTCACTTGAATTTAAACGATTTCTAAGTGACTGGGGAGTAGAGCAACCCGTATGGAAATCTTATATCTGGGCCATATCTGGCCATATCAAACACTATATGGTTATATACGGCGTATATACAGACTTATCTGGCGTACGGACTGATATGGCTTAAATACAGACTTATCTGGCGTACAGACTGATATGGTGTATACAGACTGATCTGGCGTATATACAGGCTTATCTGGCGTATATACAGCCTGATATGGCCAATATACAGACTTATCTGGCGTATACACAGCCTTATCTGGCGCATATACAGCTCTATCTGGCGGCCGGTTTTCAACATATTAAAAAGTTAAAAAGCTATAAATTTACTTTGTTAGCAAAATGTGAACGACTCCTTCTTCGCAATCTGAATATTAGCCCAAATAATCCCGAACTTCAGCTTTGGCAAGCTTAAGTTCGAGATTCTTGTGCTAATTTTCACGAGGCTTTCAATGTAGACGTAATTATTTTGAAGTGTTAACATTACGCCGGATTAGACAATTTTCTAAATCTCCCAAGCACCTCGGCCCGTACTTGAGGAATCATGGGGACGGTGTTTCTTCAGCTGCCTAGTGATCGGAAATTTCGACCAATTCTATGATTACACAGTTTTGAGTGTAATTCGGAGTCACCCTGAACAAGTGTGGTATTGAACCCAAGTACCTGTCATATCACTTTTAACATTTTTCGCCAATGTCAGTACTGTGCATTCTGTTCAACCTTCAACCTGGATGAGCTGCAGACATATCTCTTACATTATTATCATTCTCGTACAGCTTCAAAGACGCTGATATTAAGTTAGAAACCCTAAAAATTCTAGAAACAGCTCCGCTGAATCCGAGCTAAATCCTGGTTTTGGTTGTTGTGATTTCTCGGCTTTTAAGTAATTCCTGATAAAACAACAATCACGAGAATGATAATATTGTAAGAGATTTTGGCGCCTCAGCCTGGTTGAAGGTAGGACAGAATGCACAGTATCATAAACGCTGCCATTGACGAGAAATTTTAAAAGTGATATGACAGGTCCTTGAACTTTATGGGACGCTTGTTCAGGGTGACTACGAATTACACTCGAAACTGTGTAACCATGGAATTGGTCAAAACTAGTGATCACTAGGGAGCTGAAGGATCACCGTTCCTATATTTCCTCGTGTGCGGGCCGGGGCACTTGGGAGAATTGTAGATAATAAAACGATATAAAGTGCTGATTTCAGGCTTGTGTCCTTTTGATATGCCTGGCCAGATCTGGAATTTCCTTACTTAGCCAGATCTGGGATTTCCATACCTGGCCAGGGATATCAGGCTATATCTGGCATTATGAGGGCTATATCTGGCAGATATACCATATCAGGTTATATGTGGCCAATTTTTGATATGGCCATATCTGAAATCTTTAGATCTGGCCAGATATAAATTTTTGTAAGAAAAGTGACCTCTAGCCCACATTACGCACAAAGCGACTGCGAGGAGGAGAGAGCTGTTGAAACAGCCAAGAACATCCTCAGGAAATCCGACAACGTTGCCGAAGGTCTTCTGGCACACAGAGCAACGCCGGGTCTCGAGGGTTACTCACCAGTGGAACTTCTTATGGGCCGAAGATAAAAAACGAATGTTCCGACCATACCTGACAGACTCGAACCAAAATGGAAAGACAGATCAAAGTACCGACAACGGAACAAAGCTCTCAGAGAACAAAAAGCAGCAAACTACAATGTTCGACACCGAGTGAGAAAGAGATCATCCTTGCAGCCAGGGGCAATAGTTTACATCAGACAAGGGGCTCAACAACAAGGAACCGTTGTGGGACCTCGCATACTCCAAGATCTTACATAGTGCAGACAGCTGGTGGAAGTTTGCGTCGCACAACAGCGCACCTACAGGCAGAGACTCAGGGAAACTTCCCTAGCAGTGCGAAAGCAGGCAGTTCAGGAAAAGCCTGGCGAAGCACACGTAGTGGCCAAGCAGTGAGACCACCGCAGTGCCTCAACTTGTAAGCAAACGACTTGTTTTTCAAGAAAGGGAGGTGTCGTGTGTCGTCATCTTCACAGATGTCGCCAAGCGAACAATGGGGCCATCGGCAATGCACGGGATACACGAGGCACGCGGGGGACACACGCGCGGGAGATCGAACCAGGCGAAACGGTCTCTGACGCTGCTAAGTAATAGCTTGCTCTTAGCTGTGAGATGTTTTGGTGGCGCCCTCCTATGGTTCCCTTTCGTGACGTCATTACCTCGCGGACAGCAAGTTCTATTGTGTTTGTAATGAGCATGGTAAAAGCTTGAAATAATTGCGCTCTGAAACCAACACTGCCAACACCGTCAAAATTAAAGTTCTTCCATTCCTCTTATTTCCGTCGATGAGAAATCCTTTGCTGACGTCATGTCATAGTCAGCATTCGGCCAATCGTGGAAGGCCGACCACAGCGACGCTTTTGATCGCGCACGTCGCCAATACCTTTGAGCTCCTCAATTCCGGATAGGAAACGCGACGAAAGCCGCAGCGTGCAAATCAGCTGACGCATTGATGAACATATAACGAACGTTGGAGGAGAGCTGAAGCTGTGTTCCTGCAAGCTGTCATCTGCAGGGAGCCAACGACAGGATCCAGCCAATATAAGGCTTGTCCCCCAAACGAGGTCAGCGAAACCTTAGAAGAACCGACAGATATAATCCTTGCGGCCTCTAAGGTATATGTTCTTTTGTTTGGGGATTTTAATCTCCCCGATTTGGTGTGAGAGAATGACAAGGCCCATGGCTCAGGAAGATCACTTCATACTAAATTTATTGCCATTTTAGAAATGTTCGATTTAACACAGTATATCAAAGAGAGTAAACGTCTTTTAAATATTTTAGATCTTCTACCTTGCAATTTGCAGCGAGCGATTGATAACGTTTGCGTAATACCTGGTATTGCAGATCATGGGATAGTGACAGCAGCGCTATCTCACCCAACAGTACATAAAGGAAAGTGTCAAGAGAGGAGAGTGTATTATTATGACAAAGGAAACTATGATGCTAGAAGAAATAAACTGGTTGGTTTCCTACCTTATTTCTTAAAACAAGTAGATGATATTGGCATTGATGGGCTCTGGAAAACTTTTAAACTCAAACTTCACGAGCTTGTTGACAATTACGTTCCCTTTGGAATACAATCTTCTGAAACTAAAGACAAACCTCGGGTGACGAAAGAGGTAAAGCAGATAATTAAGCGAAAACGAAGAGCTTATCTATAATTCAGAGATATCGGGGGAGCAATCAACAGGTCGAGCTTAAAAGAAATTCACACTTTTCTTTTTAATGGCAGTTGATGGAGCATAAGAAAAGTACTACGAAGAGTTAGATGCAACACTAAAAAAGCACCCTAAAAAGTTTGGAAGAGAGTTAAGCAAAATAAGATAGACGATACTCATGTTCCTCCACTTCTTGTAAACGAACAGCTGATGGCGGACGAGAAAAGCAAAGCTACGTGTCTGAATAACTACTTTGAATCTGTTTTTTTCGAAAGCTGCTATGACGATCTGTTGCCCTAATGTGCGATCTCTAATGGAACATGTCATGCCAGCCATAGAGATTTGCGTACAACCGTATTGCTTTATTACTAAGAGATCTCGATGTAAAAAAATCCTCCGGGTCTGATAACATGTTTCCACTTATAATGAAGATTTGTTCCGTAGAGATGGCGAACTATTTATGTGTGCTTTACAACAAATCATTAAGTGAATAAAAGCTTCCAACATACAGGAAAATTGAAAATGTGATGCCATTACGCAAATCAGGATCCAAAAATTGCGTGGAAAATTACCGACCCCTTTCTCTAACGTGCAAATGCTGCAAACTTACGAAGCTCGTGATTTATAGTGATCTTATTGCTCACTTTAACATAGAAAATGTTCTTATCCGAGATCAGCATATCGGTTTCGTTCTGAAGCATCCAGTGGCACTGTGCTTGTTGATGTTTTTCACTTTTTGGTGGGCGCAATGAATACGGTAAATGAAGTCGACTGTTTGTTTTAGAATTTAGACTTAAAAAAGCGTCTGATCTGGTAAACTATGAATTGTTGTTTAAAAAGAATACCTTAGTCGCTATTGATAATAATGTTTTAGGTTGGCTCCACGACTACCTCAGAGAACGAAAGCAGTGTGTTGTGTTAAAGGAGCTGTGCAACGATATTCAGTTGGAATGTTTTTCACTTTACACGAGCTTACTGGCACTGGTGGGACTCAAGGATACTCGCACGCAACGCCACTGGCCAAGAAACTCCTTTGTTACGGTGTAATTTCAAGGACAAAAGCGATCATTTTCATTCAAACTCTCCTTTGCAAAATTTGATGACGTAATGTGGGGATTGCAGTACACTCCAATGACGATATTTGAAGGCGGTTCATAGATTGGACCCGAGCATTGCGTGGCACTCGATTTGGGCTCGTGATAATTACTAGCTCGAGGAGCATTCGGGTAGTGGCCCGTGTCCAATCGCTGCAACGACGACAATAGCCGAGCCATAACAATGTCTGGAACTCAGCGCGTGTCCTGTGCTTTGCCAACCATAGCGCGTGGCTATGATCAACATTGGCGGCATATAATCGGCTCCAGGACACGTGGCCGCTTGTTCTGGCTGCGAGTTGAGGGGGTGAACGCTGCTCGTTTTTCTTTAATTTTTTTCTGGGACTTCTATTACGTGGGTGAAAAACGAACGCGTGTTTCGTAGGTCATTAACGTCAGGGATCCGTTCTGAGCGGCATTTGCGCAAAGTACAACGATTGTTGCATCGCCCCTTTAAATGGTGAAAAGTCCGATTACGTTGGTGTTACATCTGGTGTTCCTGAGGGTTGTGTTCTGGGACCTTTGCTCTTCCTGGTATATATACATTTTATTATTAATGAAATATAATCTAATATAAGATTATTGGCAGACAACTGCATTATCTATAAATTAAATAATGATTCTAATTGTGTAAATTTCTTAGTCTGATCTTAACAATATTTCAATGTGGGGCAACAATTGCAAAAGGACTCTGAACGTTAGAGAATGTTTTCACGTAAGATTTACAAATAATGAAATGATTTAGGCTAAATCAAGCGTAAAATACTTGGGCGTCATTCTGTCTAGCGATGTAAAGTAGAAAGCTGATGTGGAAATGATAGCTCCAAAGGCTGTGCGCATGCTTAATTTTATACGACGAAATTCCCGACAAGGTACATGCAATATAAAAAACTCTTTGTAATTTACGTTTATTCACCACTCTATTGAATATGCGTGTGGAATCCCCACCACAACAGCCTAATAAAAAAGCTGAAGAAAGTACAGACTCAGTGTTTTAAATGATTACCAACGGGCGAGTATCACCACCATGAAGAATAATTTAAAGCGGAAATCACTAGTTAAACGCCGAAAAATGTGTCGATTAAAATTTTACATGACGTATTTAACAGTCGCTTTCTAATCAGTCGAGAAATATTTTTACAGGAACCTTTTTATATATCAGGGAGAGCAGACCACCAGAGCAAAATCCGACCCTACTTTTGCCATACCAATGTTTTTGCGTTTTCTTTTTTTTTTCCCCGAAAACAATAGAATGGAATAGGTTGGCTATTGAGGGATGCGTTTGGCCTGTATAGACAATATTTTGTGTTTCGATGTTTTTGTGAGGAAATAATGTATATTATGTACTCACCCATGCTATAATGCCCCTGCTATGATGCCGAACTGCGACGCAGGCCTCTATGTAAAAAATTTAAAAAAAAGAAAGACGTTTACAACTCTTTTTAATGCCGAATTAGAGCGCAGCTCTTGAGAAGGAGGAGGGAAGGGTACGGGGTGAGGGCAAATACTTTACTAGGGGGAATATATTCCACTCTGCTCATTTGCTTTAGACAGAACGCCTACAGCGCCGAATCCAGCCCTGACACCGAATCGAGCCCCGCGTCAGCCCACGCCACCGTGGCCCTTGCTCATGTGCACGTGGATGTCCACGGCGGCCGCGGCTGTGTCGTCTCCGATTCCTCCCAAAGTCCCTTCGTGTTTCAAAAAGTAGCGCAAGGTGCGTCGATGCACGAGGCACGTGCAACGTGCAACCCTTGGGAAGATCATGGCGGCACAGCGCAGCAAAGTATTTGGCGCAGCACTGAGCTACATTTTAGTCGCCATGTTCCTCCTAGAAGTGGCGCGCGGCACGTGTCTCGAGAATTTCCACGTCAACGAATTTGGTATGTAGACGTGGTAATGGTTGTGTCCGTGTGTTCCATTCGCGGCTGCAAGAACCGCAGAGGACAGAAAAAGACGTTTTCTTCTTTGATGTTCCTCGGGACCCAGACATGTAAGTACACAGCCTCTATTATCTCCTGTCTTTCCTGTTGACCTAATTTTGATCAAGAATATAATTGAGTATTTCATTCTAGCCGAGGAACCAGGGCTCAGATTGAGGCACCGCCGTCGCCCGGTGTGTCATCCTCTCAACGTCATCGTCGTTGTGTTCTTTATTTATACTCGTATATTTGGATAAATAAAATAAGGTACATAAAAAGACGCAATCGAACGGCCAGCGGCGCGCTCACCGGGCAATGCCTTTGAAGGAAAAGGCTAGCCTCAAAATAGAGACCCACAATCATCATCATCATCATTTACCGCCCGATAGCGGAGACCTCCCCGACGATAGATGGCCCTTGCCAAGCCCAGAAAACCTGTCCGCGCCTTGGCATTTGTATTTTCGGGGAATGGAATGTATTCCCCCTAGTAAAGTATTTGGTGAGGGTATGCTCCCCCTCCCCTCCTCCCCTCCTCCTCTCCTGTTCCCCTCCCACTTAGAGGGAAATTTTCGCTACATTTCCCGCTAAATTCAGCGGAAAAAATTCCCCGCTAAGTTTGGCGGGGAAATCTTTGCGTTAAACTTAGCGGGGAATTTTTTTCCGCTAATATTAGCGGGAAATTTTTCCGCTAAATTTAGCGTGCAAATAGAGAGTTTTCGTAGATCGTTTTCGCCGTCCCGCAACGCTCTCCGCAACGCGCTACGATACCCGGAGCTCTACATTGGCGCGCAGGCGTAGTAACGACTCCTTCGTTGCGGAGGGCTTAGCGAAGGGGAAAACGCAGGTCAGCGAAAACTCCCTAAAATTTCTGCTAAACCTAGCGAAAAAATCCTTCCCGCTAAATTTAGCGGGGAATTTTTTTCAGTTAAATTTAGCGGGGAAATGTTTCTGCTCAATTTAGCGGGGAAAGTTTCCTCTAAATTTATCGGAAAACTTCCTTCCTCTCCTCCTTCTCTTCCCTCGTGACCCTCCTGACGTTACTCGTGACTCCTAGTGACGACCCACGTAACATCACGTGTGTCGTCATTTTGGGAACCATCCCATATGCAACGCGCGGTTACGCCTACTGTGACGCCGCTGAAGCCGGAAACGGGGGCCTAAGAGTTGCGCTCTAAAATAAGACATGTAGATTTGTAGCTTTTCGTGTATTATTTTTACCAATTAAGGACATAAAATTTAAAATAAAATTTAATACAGTGAATGAAACTCTAGACTGTAGTAACTGAGAGCTTAAGAAACGAAGGGGTGTAAACTCATGAAGCACAATTAAAACGCGACCTAAAAATATTGCCTTCGGTAGGCCATGTGCACTGCGAAACTTAAGAGCTGCTTGCTTTTCGAAGCGAAATGGCGGGAGCATAGCAGACTTGATGCGAGACGAACGCCCGATTGCCTGCGGCCAAAGGGATCAAAAATTATTGTCTGTAAGCCTGCAGATCACCGCGGGAACCGGCCGCCGAAATGGAAAGGTGGAGCGGCAGACAACGGATGAGGGAGAGCCACATGACTGGCGCCCCGCTGCGGCGAGGCGCTGAAACACACTTCTCCCAAGCGAACAAGTGTGTTTCGGGTCCTCGCCACTGCAAAAGCTGAGCGCTGACGTCCAGGTTCCCCGAGAAATGGTTCTTTGATGCACGGTGCTACCAAATCCTCGCGCTCCAAGTCTGCGACTGCGGCGGGCACTCCATGGCTCCGTCGTCGAACTGCTAGGCTTTGTGAGTAGAGAGGAGGCTATGATAAGGTACTATCAACAGGCTAAAAAAGCAGTGCGCGCTCCGACTCTAGCTCGAGCTTTCTGCCTTCTGTGACACTTCGTCGCGCGCGCAGCCAAAGCACGGTGGAAGGCGTTGATCGCATGCTGGAATACGGTGTTTGAAAGAGACGCCCTCCTGCTCTCTCCTTGTTGGTGACTATTACTTGTTTTCAGCTTAAGTCCAGTCGCAGCCGACGCCACCTGCTAATGGAATCAATTAAGCAGCGTCAAAAGCGCAAGTCAGCAGGCCTACTCCGGACAGGATTGTTTCAGCGATGATAGAATACGTACGTAAACATAAAGAACACTACACACCAACCCAGTGTTTCCAAACAAGCCCGTTTTGCTGACACCAGGTGTGTGCACTGCGCGTGCGCAGAAACCGAAATTCGGGAGGAGTGTAGCGGCTGCGTTTTGTTGTTTGAGTATGCCATGATTCGGAAAGTCAGACTGTCACTTTTGACGGCGTTAGTTCAAGGGCATAGTGACTTCAAGCATCCACTGTCGTTTTTTTGTCTGTTTTCTTACACATAGCCGAAATCGTCGTCGGCAGTTGATAACCGTGGTCGTCACGTCACAGACAGGAACTATAAGCGGGAATCACGGAAATATCTCGTCGTGCTAATAGCCAGCCGTACTATGGTGCCTGGAACGCGTCTCCGACTGGTGTGTTTACCGCGGCCAAAAAAGTGGTCCCTCGATTTCCGCCTGATGACGTCATAAAAGTGTCATGCTGTCGCCGGTCGCGACCCTGGCGGCGTCTCAACAGTTGTGGTATATATATGGCAGACGCCTGTTCTGCTGCAGGTCGCTCTCCAGTGTGACAGTCCACGGAAGCTACAGCAGCCGGAAGTTGGGACGCCTGGGACGTGGTGACGACAGCGACACTCGCGTTCGCTCGTGCTTTTCGCCAGCATTTCTGCGACCACCCGCCAGGATCGCGACAGTCAACAGCATGACACTCCGGCTTCTGTGACGTCATTTGTTGCCACTTGGGGACCACTTTTGATGTATGGGCGGGATAGGACGCTAAACACACCAGTCGGAGACGTGATCCAGGCACCATAGCCGAACGAACAAAAGTCCCAGGATCCTGAGAAAAGAGCGCCACTGCTTTCGCTGCCTGCTAG
Organism: Ixodes ricinus; assembly: GCA_037355805.1. NCBI lineage: Eukaryota > Metazoa > Arthropoda > Arachnida > Ixodida > Ixodidae > Ixodes > Ixodes ricinus. The sequence continues at coordinate 22,666 of JAZHYW010035992.1, read as the reverse complement.
CCGGATACAAACCGATACTAACATATACAGACGATCAAAACCTCGCAAGGCAAATCTCTGATCGGCCTTTTTTAAAAGAACTCCTGAAAAAAATGTTTTTTTTAACAGTCTGGTTGGGACACGCGTAACAAAAATGAAGTTTACGCGAAAAAAATGTGCGCAATATTTATGGCGAGACATTTATTGGAAATTCTGAGCGCGAAGTCCATGACGTCACGGATCATTCCGGAATGACCATCTGGGTCGTTCGCTCTTTCCACCTCAACGTGAAGGCGAAGCCGATCCGGCTTTCCTCCACGCGGCGGAAATGCCGAGAGAGAAAACAGGTGGAAAAGACGTGACTACCGACTGAATCGCGTGTCGCGCCGTAAATATTGCTCTAATTTTTTTCGCGCAAACTTTATTTGTTGTTACACGTGTCACAGCCATACTGTTAAAAAAAAATTTTTCTTTTTTTTTCTTTTCATGAGCATTTTAAGGCTGTTTCACATACTGCGATTCTCGACCGAAATCAGATCAGATCAGATCAAAAAAACGTTTATTAAAATGATTGGGTTCCGCCACACCTCTGATTGAAGTCATCTCGTGTGACGGGATGATTAGGGAGAGATGAAGGGAGTGAGGAGAAGGGGGCGGGTATTAGATGGGGTGTGTAAGTTCACTGCCTTAAAGTAGGTGAGTAGGGAGAAATCAGTTCGATTTCCAGTAAATCTGCGATTAAAAGAGCAGTCGCACTGTCACAGCGGCTCTGCGACTGGTTTCCACCAAGTTTGTATTTTGTCGCAGAGTCGTTGCGATCGCTTTCTCGTGAACCAGCCGCTCATTAGCCAGCTTTCATCCGCGATAGCTGCGTATTCGAAAATAAATGTAGACACCTAAAAGTTTTTGGTTTAATGCTTAATTATTACAAATTTCTAGTTGACATATTGTATTCGTAAAAGAATTGTGTTTATTAAGACGTTCTTGATGTATTTTGGGAAAAGTCAAACTCGTCGCGTCCGTGTCCGCTGCAACTAACCTTGGGTAGAAGAGCCGTCGCGCCGACAGAAATTCCGCGGTTGTTGGGGCATGTGAAACCAAACATTGCGATCGCACTCGCTGCGTCGGCTGGAGCACGGATTTTTTTCGCACAGTCGCTGCATGTGAAACAGGCTTTACGCGCCCGTTTCCGACTTGAGCGGCGTCGCCGCTGGCGTAACCGCGCGTTGCATTATGGGACGTTTTTCATAATGAAGTCACACGTGATGTCACGTGTGACGTCACGAGGGTGATTTCACGTGTGATGTCACGAGGGTGATGTCACGTGTGACGTTACGCACATGACGTCACGCGGCGCCTAAATTTTGCGGAAAAATTACCCGCTATATTTAGCGGGAAAACATCTCCCGCAAAATTTAGCGGGAAAAAATATTTCGCTTAGGTTTGCGGAAATAATTCCCCATAAATTTAGCGAAAACATTTTCACCGCTAATTTTAGCGGAAATCTTTTTCGTTAAATTTAGCGGAAATAATTCCCGGTAAATTTAGCGGAAAAATTTCCCTGCTAAACTTAGCGGAAAAATTTTCCCGCTAAATTTAGCGGAAAATTATGCGAAAATTTCAGGCTAAACTGGAGGGGAGCAGGAGACGGGGAGGGTAGGGTACGGAGGGGGAGGATGGGCATACCCTCCCCTCCAACTTCTTAAGAGCTGCGCTATGATTGGGCAGTAAAAAAAAACTGTAAACGTCTTTTTTTATTTATTTTTTGCTACGACAATTGTTTTAATTTTTTTTTTTAATATTGGAAGCTTCGAAAAGGGTGTCCTCAACTAGCCGCTCCAAGATTACCACGGATCGGCGTCGTACTCAAAGCGTTCCTGCCGACATAAACCTCCATACCTCTCTGTACAAAATTAATTTTTTAATCGTGCTTATTTTTTGCACGAGCCGCTAATAACATTAATCCCATTCTTGCGTACTTAGAGAGAGGTAAATCACTTTTGAAATGCCGCCAGGCACCAACACCCCATGTGGTGACGGTGCCACGGTGTGCACTTGTTCCTCCCCGGTGTGTGGACAGAAAAATCCCGCTATACGAGAATCGTCTTTACGAAGCGATGTCACCGCAAATGTGAATCAACTCAGCAAAAAAAAAAAAAAAGAAAGACATTTGAAAAGGAAGCAAGTTCATGGACCAAAATGGCAGCCAATGACTTTTGGGACAAACAGGTCCGCATTCTGGTTTTGCGGAAGACATCACGAGATATTCGGTACAAATCCCTGGCGAAGACCAAAATGCCTATTTTTTACCGACCTGGCGTAATTTACCTGTTGTTCGGAGCATCCGCGTAAATGTCTTGCATGCGTCTTAATATTTCTTTCCTTCGTTTTTCCGGTTCGATATGGCTCGGCACGAGCCAATCCGAAAGCACGATTGGCTCTGTGATTCAGACAAAACGGGGGCCGTGAAATTTGGTGCGCTGGGAGCACAAACTGGCTTTATATTCGTTTTCACTCCGAGAACTGTAGTCAAAAAAAGTTCGCATTCTCGCGCAGAATAACTAATTTTCCACTTCATATGAACAATTAAGGTGTATGTAGCTGTATTTTAGATTAGATATACGTTGTTTAACGATAACATACACGTTTTCAGAGGCCGAAAGCGTCGCTTGTTCCTCCAACAACCAAGTCTTGTTTTGTTTGTTTGATCATTCATACTGCTAACCTCTTTCGAGGTCGTATAGCAGGAGTGGGAAACACATAAATACAAATACTTCATGGTGCACCCATTGACAAAGAACATTGCGAAAATCAGAATACGTGGCTGCATTAACGACATTGGGTGGCAGGTTATTCCAGTCTATTACTTTTTTTCTTTATGGAAAGAAGGAATATTTAAATGAATAATTTTTTTATAATTATATGGTTTGAGTGTCTTCCGATGTAAATATCTGGTTATTCTGAGGAAAAAAATTCCATGCATTGATTTGTTGTTGTTAGCGATTAAATAAAACAATTTAAGTCGATTTTGTTTTCTTCTTTTCCTGCTCTAGAAAATTACTCTGTGAGCGATACAAACGAAGAATATATGTTATAAATGATGCGCACTGCAAGCCTCTGAACTTTTTCTAAATCAGCTATGTTACAAGTCGTGTGCCGGTCTCGCTGCTATCGTAATCGAGAGCTGGTCTAATAAATAGTTTTTATACAACAACTTAGTAACATATGATCCATGTTAAAAATTCCTGCGCAAAAATCCAAGTTTATTTATTGCTCTGTAGCAAACAATTTGTGCACAATATGGCAAACTCCAGTTCAAGTCAGACTTTATGGTGGCACCGAGGTACTCATAGGAGGACACTCTAGATAGATTATGACTGCCGACAGCATAGTTAAAGTAAATAGGACCTCTTTTTTACGAGTGATGAGCATACACACAATTTAGTAAGATTAAGTAACATTTGCCAATATTTTCACCATATATGAATCCTAAACAACAACGTAGTATTTCACAGTCGGCGGAACTTTTGATTTGATGAAAAAGAATGCAGTCATCTGCAAACAGTCGCCACTTGGCAGGGACTCCAGTCTGAACGTCATGAATGAATATTAAAGACAACAATGACCCGAGCGCTGACCCCTGCGGGATGCCTAAAGAGATCATGAGCAAAGGAACAGCGTGGGGTGTTTTAAATGCACATATTGTCGCGGATGAGACAGATAATCCTGAATCCAGTTTGATATTTGATCGTTGTTTAAAGCTGTGCGCAGTTTGTTTAACAACCTTTCATGGCGATACGCGATCGAAAGCTTCCAAAAAGTCTAAATAAATTATGTCGATCTGTCCCTCGTTTGGTAATAACCGAGGCGAACTCGTGAACAACTTCGACTAGTTACGTAATTGTAGACAGTTTGTTGAAAAATTCATGATGAAGGCTGGTAAAAAAAATGGTTAGATTCAAGGTATGACGACACGTGCTTCAACACCAGATGCTCTAGAATTTTACAATACGTACTGAGAAGAGAAACAAGGCGATAATTGGAAATTCTTTTAGAATCACCCGGTTTTGGGTCCGGTATTACTTTGGACACTTTCCATCCCGCAAAAACAGCGACAGTTTTTTTCTTTTTTTTCTTTTTAACGTTGGAGTACGATAAGCAAATATTTATCACACCGTTCGGCGTATCTTTTCACAAATTCGTTATGAATACAGTCCGGGCCTTCTGCCTTCTTAACATTGATATTCAAAAAGATGTTTAAGATACCCTCTTCTGATATGACAATATCAGGCAAGGGATTTCTGTTATGGGTGTACTCGGCCGCCGGCTCGAAAACGAGGCCTAGCCCATCATCTACGGTAAAAACAGACGCGAAATAATCATTAAAAGCGCTAGCCAACGAACACGGGTCATCACCGCTCTTGACGTCAACAGTGATTTCACTCACAGTAACCTCACTCAAGAACTAGTTCGCGCGGCGTGCGAGCAATGCGCAACACCCCTTTTCTCTTGAGGTGAAAACTACATAGGCCCCTAAATAATCTACGCTTACAGTATCAACACTACATTTCCAATTTTCTGGTGGGCGAAGCCCTCTTGGTTCTAGTGCAAAGCGGGCTCAACCGAAAAGACAAATAATAATAATAAAAAGCAGCGACCTTTTTCTTTAGAAGTCCTATGATGAATAAAATGCTGTGTTTAAGAAGTAATCATTTTAATTCGTTTAGGAGACTATATCCAGTCTTGTATAAGTATAGGTCACGTCACGTTGTGTCACTTGACGTCAATGTTTCCGCTAAACTTAGCGGGAAAACAACATTGGTGTATAGTTCACGTGACGTCAGGCTACGTGACACCAATTTCCCCGCCGAATTTAGTGGGGAAACTGCATTTCTGTATAGGTTATGTGACGTCAATTTTTCCGCTAAATTTAGCAGGAAAAACTGAATTCGTGTCTAGGTTGCATGACGTCAGATCACGTGACATCGAATTTATCGCTAAATGTTGCGGGGAAACGGAATCGGTGTATAGTTCACGTGACGTCAGGCGTCACACCAATTTCCCCGCCAAATTTAGCGGGGAAAGTGAATTGGTGTATAGGTCATGTGACGCCAATTTTTCCGCTAAATTTAGCGGGAAAACAACATTGGTGTTTAGTTCACGTGACGTCAGGCTACGTGACACCAATTTCCCCGCCGAATTTAGTGGGGAAACTGCATTTCTGTATAGGTCATGTGACGTCAATTTTTCCGCTAAATTTAGCAGGAAAACTGAATTGGTGTCTAGGTTGCATGACGTCAGATCACGTGACATCGAATTTATCGCTAAATTTTGCGGGGAAACGGAATCGGTGTATAGTTCATGTGACGTCAGGCGTCGCACCAATTTCCCCGCCAAATATAGCGGGGAAAGTGAATTGGTGTATAGGTCATGTGACGCCAATTTTTCCGCTAAATTTAGCGGGAAAACAACATTGGTGTTTAGTTCACGTGACGTCAGGCTACGTGACACCAATTTCCCCGCCGAATTTAGTGGGGAAACTGCATTTCTGTATAGGTCATGTGACGTCAATTTTTCCGCTAAATTTAGCAGGAAAACTGAATTGGTGTCTAGGTTGCATGACGTCAGATCACGTGACATCGAATTTATCGCTAAATTTTGCGGGGAAACAGAATCGGTGTATAGTTCATGTGACGTCAGGCGTCGCACCAATTTCCCCCGCCAAATTTAGCGGGGAAAGTGAATTGGTGTATAGGTCATGTGACGCCAATTTTTCCGCTAAATTTAGCGGGAAAACAACATTGGTGTTTAGTTCACGTGACGTCAGGCTACGTGACACCAATTTCCCCGCCGAATTTAGTGGGGAAACTGCATTTCTGTATAGGTCATGTGACGTCAATTTTTCCGCTAAATTTAGCAGGAAAACTGAATTGGTGTCTAGGTTGCATGACGTCAGATCACGTGACATCGAATTTATCGCTAAATTTTGCGGGGAAACGGAATCGGTGTATAGTTCACGTGACGTCAGGCGTCGCACCAATTTCCCCGCCAAATTTAGCGGGGAAAGTGAATTGGTGTATAGGTCATGTGACGCCAATTTTTCCGCTAAATTTAGCGGGAAAACAACATTGGTGTTTAGTTCACGTGACGTCAGGCTACGTGACACCAATTTCCCCGCCGAATTTAGTGGGGAAACTGCATTTCTGTATAGGTCATGTGACGTCAATTTTTCTGCTAAATTTAGCAGGAAAACTGAATTGGTGTCTAGGTTGCATGACGTCAGATCACGTGACATCGAATTTATCGCTAAATTTTGCGGAGAAACGGAATCGGTGTATAGTTCACGTGACGTCAGGCGTCGCACCAATTTCCCCGCCAAATTTAGCGGGGAAAGTGAATTGGTGTATAGGTCATGTGACGCCAATTTTTCCGCTTAATTTAGCGGGAAAACAACATTGGTGTATAGTTCACGTGACGTCAGGCTACGTGACACCAATTTCCCCGCCGAATTTAGTGGGGAAACTGCATTTCTGTATAGGTCATGTGACGTCAATTTTTCCGCTAAATTTAGCAGGAAAACTGAATTGGTGTCTAGGTTGCATGACGTCAGATCACGTGACATCGAATTTATCGCTAAATTTTGCGGAGAAACGGAATCGGTGTATAGTTCACGTGACGTCAGGCGTCGCACCAATTTCCCCGCCAAATTTAGCGGGGAAAGTGAATTGGTGTATAGGTCATGTGACGCCAATTTTTCCGCTAAATTTAGCAGGAAAACAACATTGGTGTATAGTTCACGTGACGTCAGGCTACGTGACACCAATTTCCCCCGCCGAATTTAGTGGGGAAACTGCATTTCTGTATAGGTCATGTGACGTCAATTTTTCCGCTAAATTTAGCAGGAAAACTGAATTGGTGTCTAGGTTGCATGACGTCAGATCACGTGACATCGAATTTCTCGCCAAATTGTTGCGTGGAAACGGAATCGGTGTATAGTTCACGTGACGTCAGGCGTCGCACCAATTTCCCGCCAAATTTAGCGGGGAAAGTGAATTGGTGTATAGGTCATGTGACGCCAATTTTTCCGCTTAATTTAGCGGGAAAAACAACATTGGTGTATAGTTCACGTGACGTCAGGCTACGGACACCAATTTCCCCGCCGAATTAGTGGGGAAACTGCATTTCTGTATAGGTCATGTGACGTCAATTTTTCTGCCAAATTTAGCAGGAAAACTGAATTGGTGTCTAGGTTGCATGACGTCAGATCACGTGACATCGAATTTCTCGCTAAATTTTGCGGGGAAACGGAATCGGTGTATAGTTCACGTGACGTCAGGCGTCGCACCAATTTCCCCGCCAAATTTAGCGGGAGAAAGTGAATTGGTGTATAGGTCATGTGACGCCAATTTTTCCGCTAAATTTAGCGAGGAACCTGTATTGGTCTCCAAGTTCCGTGACGTCAGATCACCTGACATCAAATTCCCCGCTACATTTAGCTGGAGAACTGAATTCCTGTGTAGGTTACGTGACATCAATCTACCCGCTAAATTTAGCGGCAAATCAGTGTACTGATGGATGGACGAGCGAACGCAATATTGGGATTCCGGGATAACGTTCAGAAGCGTTTCATGCTTTAAAAATGCTACTTCCTGCGCGTTTACTGGATCCTAAATAGTAGTCCCTCGATTTCCTCCCGATGACACCATAAAAGTGTCATGTCGTCGCCGGCCGCGATCCTACAGCGGTATCACAGCGGCGGCGGTGTATATGGCAGACGCCTGTTTTGATGCAGGTCTCTTTCGTGCTCGGCAATTCATGGAAGCTTATTCCGCGGCCAGTAATGTAACGACCAAAGAGACATTCGGGTACTCTCGAACCTTTTTTGCCGGGACTTGTAGCGCCAACCACTGCAGAGGATCGCGACATCCATGCGACGTGAAACTTCGACTTCTGCGAGGTCATTTGTGGCCACTTTCGGACCGCTTTCGCCGTATACGGGCGTGACGGGGCGCGCCGTCACGCCCGTATACGCGTTCCAGACACCGTACCCAAAGTTGTAAGTCCAACAAAAGTCGGTGACATCCCTGGTTGCGAACATTAGTTGAGGCATCCGTCGGCGGCCCCTTTGCGAATCCGTCGACGTGCATCGGACGGAACGTGGCTGCGGTCGCGCGCATGTGCGCTGACACCGAGAAGGCAAGGGACGCTTCGGAAGGGCCTCCTTCATGGTTCGTCGGGGCGGTGGGCTCTTTGCCGGCTCGCAGAAACGGGCTTCCTCCGATGGCGGTTCGAGATGAAACGCCTCCTCTTGCACCCCTGCCGACAACAGAGTACACGCTGCGAGGCGCATGCTAGAGCCCAACGCGACAGGGAGCCCTTATCGTGTTACTCACAAAGGCTGATGACGGAGGACCATATGTTTCCCTCTAATGTGGAGTTCCCTCGGCGGTGGATTCGGAGCGATTCAAAAGCGCTTCAAGCCTGCGAATAGTCTCCTCTACATGCAAACAACGTCATCCCTCTCTGATGGCGCCAGCTAGCCCGAAGCAGAGCGCTCGTCGATGTGTTGACTGGACTCGAGGACCAGCAGAATGCTGACGTGGCACTCGTGCTCAATCGCTGACCACGCTAGATCCCACCGTGATGACGTTAAAATGCTAGTGCACGACCTTTGATTATTCTAGGTTGTGTTGACCATGCTCGTGCCGTTAGTGCAGTATAGATGCCAGCGCGCGCTTGCACGCCCAGAAGACACCGAGAAAAAGACGCTTTAATTAAAGTCGTTCCAAATCCTCCGAGAGAATTTTCCGTAAGTTGGTGTGCACGAACTCCACTTTATTTCATTTCGTACTTTTCGCGAATCGCAGTGAAGGCTGCTGACGCGAGCATGTGGCCTAATTGACGGCAGTCCAGCATGCGCATGTTGGTCGCTTGGGAACGGCAGCTATAACACGCACCACACGCACAGACGCTAAAAATGGCACCGGCGAGATAATCTTTTCTGGAATTTTGCGGCCGTAGCGGAGTGCTCGGCTGCGAGGCATGAGATGTTGGCGAGCAGCGCCATTAAGACTGCCGGTCTACGCCGGCATTTCCTAACATATCGAGGGACTATCGCTCGGCCGCCTGGCACGTCAACTTCCTCACACACCGAACCCCTCACCGCGCCCCCCCCCCCCCCCTCATTTTGTAAAAAAGGAGTCAAATGCGCGGGAGAAAACAAATCGCACAAACCACCTGGCCTCTCAAAGAAATACGACAAAAAAAGATGGTGGGGCAGAAGTTTGTCATCAATAACATTATTCATTTGTATTTCTCACGAAGGATGCACCAAAGACATCCTGAAAAACAACACTATTCCTCTTTTGGAAAGCGTTAAATGTAAAAATGTGCAAAATAATACATGTGCATACCTGTACGAAAGGTATTCTTTTGGTTTTCGTTTTGTTTTGGATTGATTTTGAATTACATTTCTATGTTGTCTTAAAGAAATAAGAAAAAGAAACACACAATAAGATGAAGAAAAAAACCCAGTAAAATTGTATACGTATGCTAATTCTATTAGTTCTTACCTTTGAAAACAAAAAAGGCGGTACTTCACTTAAATTATTTCAATATTTAAAGAGGACACTCCGCTAGCGAAATTGAACAAAATGAGAAAAGCAATCTTCAAGCAAACAATTAAACTTCTATTTCTTACAGAAACAAATAAAAAAGAAGAACAAAGACAAGAAAAAGAAAAACTCAAGAACAAACACCAGGAACAAACAAAAATTACCATATTTAAAAAAAGAGCACAAACATAATCCCACCCCGAATCAGTGTAGACGATTGTATAAAGAAAAATTTCGGTGTAACCGAGTAAAGACTTCAATAATGAAAATATGCGTAGTCAAGTAAGCAGTATTGCAAATGAAAGCAAATTTATTGGGATATTCACGAAACTCGGCACACGTGCCACAGATGACAGAATTAAATCTTCAGGACATAATTTGCACAATGTCAATAACAAACCCGACAGGATATCACAAAATAAGACTACGAGACTTAAGGGTCAATTTCAACAGCTTCAAGCACCTCATCCTTGCAATTCTAAATAGAATATTTCATACGGGAAAAATACCGGACAAGATGAAAGTTTCAATAGTCAGACCAATTTATAAACAGGGAAAGAAAAAGATATATCAAATCACAGTCAAATACCGTTGTTGCCAGCGTTCTCCCAGATAATAGAAAAGTTTGTTTTAAAAAACATGACCTCGTTTTGCGACAGGTTCTCATTGATAAACAGCTGTCAATATGGCTTCCTACAGCAGAAAAGTACGACGCTCTTGCTGGAAGACGTGACGGAATTTATGCATGAGAAACTAGATAGCAATGAAATAGTACTGGAAATATTCTTAGACCTAACGAAAGCATTCGATACGATTGATCATTCCATATTACTTGATAAACTCGAAAATCTGGGGTTCAGAGGACCGTATTTTAGATTCTTTAAAACTTAACAACAGTACTCAAAGAGTCGAAATTGGAAACAGTGTCAGTCAGGCCGTAGACCTTAACTACGGTGTTCCACTGGGATCGGTATTAGGCCTGATGCTCTTTAATCTATATGTGAATGACCTCGCTTTGCTGCCTTTAAACTCGAACATTTATCAGTATGCTGATGATACGGCTTTAACATTGACAAGCGAAAACTACAATATTGCAGCGTCCTCCCTACAGCACGATATCAACCAAGTTATGACCTGGTTTTAAAGAAATTGTATATTCGTAAATACAAAGAAAAAGATCTTTATGTGCTTCAGGCCCCATCAAAAACGTATTAATCTTAGGGTACCGATTTTCTCACTAACAGCAGAATGTAGAAATTGTCACTGCTCGCCATTACTGTACGCTACAGGAACGAAATACCTGGGCATATATCTCGACGAATATTTGAATTGGAATGTGCACATAGGTCACTTAATGAGTCAATTGAGGGTAATTGCATCATGCCTATATAGTCTGCGAAGTTACGCGGATCCGAATCTGGGTCTACCAAATGCTAGGTGAGTCGAGATTGAGATACGGAATAACACTATATGCTCCCTGTTCTGATTTTAAAAAGCACAAAATAAATAATATGAATAAAAAGGATGGTAATGAATATTGTGTATGGAACGCGGCTTGAGCATATTGCATTTGAAGAACAGCTCTCAGTCCTGAATTTATTGCCAATAGACAATCTTTTGAGGTGTGTTATTCTGACGAAATATTTTTTCGCACCGGATTTTAAGCCAGAGGCAACGAGACAAAAGCAACTCAGGAAAACTGAAAAATTCGTTGTTCCGAGATTATGCACAAATTTTGGAAAGAGGCTAAGGAAATATTATATACCACGTCTTTTCAATGAAGTATACCGGATAATCTGCAGAACCTCCCGTCGTTTAAAATCGCAAAGGGAGAAATATTGAAATGGTGTCAATGTACGCGCATATAAATACCAAGTATGTGTTGTTGATTTATTTATGATTGGCCATAACATGAATACGTAGTGCTTTCATTATGTTCTTTTTAATTTCACAATGTTAAAAAAAATGTATGTATGGTTCTATTCCGAAATAGTTTGCCCCATTCGATATCAAGGACTCTTGATTGTAAAATTTCAACGACGCAGCTGGTTTTATGTATATTATTTTACTGTTGTTGTAGTTTGTTTTATTATTTTGTCAAGTGTACTCCGGTGTACTGCCCGTACTCGCACACAAGCACAAAAGTGTTTTCGTGAGAAGGATTCAAATGTTTGTAAAATGAAGCGAAAATAAACTATTCCTATTATTATTATGACAATTACTATTACAAGTTGTTAATCAAGCCCGCTCCCTTAGATAGAGTATTGATTTAACGATTAAGTTTCCTTCTTCCCCTCAATTGTTTTTTAATTTTCAAAAATAAGCATTTGGTAAGCTTGCCATCCTATTTTTTTTAAATTTCAAATTGACTTTAAATCGGTTTTGCCTTCTCAGGTGGTACCGATAGAGGTATAATATTTTTAATTGATTTGTAGTCGTCAACCAAATTTATGCGCTACTCACGGTGTTACGCATTTCCTCCCGAAATACTCAACACCACGGCGAGGAAGTGGAGCCGGTGAACCGACGCCTTGTCAAGGTTGTGTTTCGATGGCCGATATATACCCATCTCACCTTACGATGGACCACAACGGAAGCTAAGAGCCATTAGAGTTAAACTAATGCCAAGTGAGACTCACGTGACCTTCCATGGGGGAAAAGGGGGGGGTCAATTACGTGACACACTCAAAGGACACTCTAAAAGAAGTATGTGAGTTGACTTTTACGCAGCATATGGAGAGAGACATTCGCGGCGAACGACAGAAAGTGCCAGGCCAATGACAAACCTCTCTATATATTATTAGACCTCTTAAAATGGAAGCTAGGGCAGGTTGGTGAGAGGATAGTGACCATGGCGTGTTGGACAGCGAAGCGTACTGGAATCTCGAAGAATGCAAGCTTGGCATCTCCGCGGTGGCGGCGTTGATGAAAACAATGATGGGAGGGGGAGGAGGAAAACTTTATTCAAAAGCTCAGGTCCGAGCGGTCTTAATCTTCCGAACTGGAGGCGGAATTGTCCTCTATAACTTGGGCTAGGGTTGTTCGTGGCGGAGGGTCTAGGATCCCGCGCACATGAAGAAGTAGGAGAGTCCAGAGCTCGTTTTGTAGGTCAGGAGGAAGAGCGGACCAGTTTACCCAGGGGTAGGGGAAGTGGGCAGGAAAGTTCAGAGGAGGGAGGTGAGGGGGGGGGGAGCTTGTGGCTCTTCGGCAAAGCCAGTAGGTGTGCTCGTTCGATTGGTACCCCCCGCATACCTGACACGAAGGCTGTCGCAGCTCAACACCGAAGCGCAACTGAGAGTTCCCGTGTCCAAACTCTGCCCTCATTTGGGGAACTCGAGCTATAAAACGCTCACTTTAGTGATTAGGGACTTTTAGCGAACCGTTACTGTGTTCCGCGTGCCGGACTACTGGAGCCTTTCAAGCATGCTTTGAAGGGCGCGCTCCCCGCGGTCACGGTATCACCCAGGCGCGCGCTTAAAAGCATGCTTCATCAACGGCTGCGGTAGTGCGCTGTATACGCGGAACACGGTAACGGTTTGCTAAAAGTCCCCTAACAGAACCCAGGATCCTTGGTTCAATCCCCACGCCTGCCCGATTTCGATCTGGATGAGCGTCGTACCGGCGTGCGGTCGTGTATCACTAATACGTGTGGTGCACGTTAAAGACTCCAGGCTAGCAGTCGTATACTGCATTGACTCAATTTCTCATCTACAACCGGGAGACTCGTCGCCCGTTGAGTCAGACCACGTTCTAGGCGATGTAAACATACACACACCCCAATTTGTTTTTAAAGTCCCCTAGTAATTGGTGTTGGCATGAGCTTTTCTTTTCTTTTTATTATACGATTGTTTTTAACCCAGCTGTTTCACTCTGACAACCTAAATTTCAGCGTAAATCTTTTTTCTTCTTCTGTATAGTTCATGCACTGAAATCGAAAAGCTCGTACGAGTAACCAAAAAAGTCGCAGCGCGATATATATATTTTTTTAATATGTTAACGAATTGGAGTGTAGCAGAGTTTAGGAAACATCGGTGTACTGGCTTAGTCAGGGCGGCTCATGGCATCCATCGCGGTTCGCCGTAAGCTGAAACGGAGTTTATAGAAGCGATCGTGATGAGGGCACGCATGGCCCAACGATAAGCGTCAAGCATCGCCCTCGATGCGTTTTTTACGAGCCGGTCGGAGAAAGCGCAGGCCCGTCGAGGTGACAGGTCCGAGGGCCGCTTTGGAAGAACTCGGCCGCGGTCTACACTTCGTCGTTTGCGCTTCTTATTTATTGATCTTGATCCCCCCGGCGGATTTTAGCAGGAACGACCGGCGCCTTCGCCCACGGACCGCCGACAAACGCCGTTAGAAGATCGTGCCGATGTTTTTACGTTGGTCGTCGATTATGGCGGCCATATAAAGTCGGGGTTTGCTCGAAAACCTAAACGGAATCCACACTCCTTTTTACTTTTTTGTTTTTTATCGTGAAACAGTTTTGGTGTTGGTTTAAACGCCACAGCTCTTCGTTGTACTTTTTTGTTTTGTTTTGTTTCGCCATTTTCGGTTGTAATATTCGTTTTGTTTTGCACAGACAGTTCAGAAATGAAGTGGGCTACACAAGAGAATGGTTTTAATGCTTTCTAATTATTTTTCTATTATCTTTCGTTATTGTATAGCGAAAATTGTTGCCTGTAATGCACTTTTCTTGCGATATTGTTTCTTTCCTTGATTGTTTATTGCAGTAATGCTCGTATAGTTACGTGTATTTCTGTATATATTTCTTGTATATTTCTGTGTATATGTCTGTGCACGAGTCTGTGTATAATCCTACGTATATTTGTGTTTATATCTACGTGACTCTGCATATCTGTTTTTTTCACTTTCCTTCAATCATGCCCTCTGGGAACTGCAAGATATCTTCAATAAATAACATGCTATGCCGTTCTAACAAATTTTAAATTTGTAATTGGAACGTTATTAGCTTGGCGTCGCGAGTAAGACATTACGGTTTCATTTCATTTCATTTATTATGTCTTTCAGGGCCCGAAGGCATTACAGAGAGGAGTAGGGGCACAGTAAATAGAACAATGTAAATAACAATTAAAAGGCAAAAAATACACAAAATAACTACTAAACATCATTTAACAGGTTAGTAATGGCACTGTACATGGAATAAAAAAATATCAATGAAAAGGCAAACAATACACAAACTTCCTACTAAACATCATGTACAAACAGGTTAGTAATGGCATTCTTAAATTTATCTGAGGCAGTGATTGTGACAATGGCTGCGGGAAGGCGGTTCCAGTCAATTGAGGTTTGAGGCAAAAAAGAGGCAGATTAAAGGTACGATGTGCTGCAATGAGGGGATCCCAGAACTTTTAGTTGATGATCGCTGCGTGATGGATATGTAAAATAGTTCAGAAAATAGTGCATGGCGGAGAGTTCGGTTAGAGTGATAAATCTTATGGATAAACCTTAACTCGGCCATTACTTCCTTCTTTTACATCCTAAGGGCGACAACACAGAGATAACAAACACCCACTCGAGACGCTATCTTGCTGATCTCCGCATGGCTGATGGCGCATGACACATCTTCCTTTTTCACAATTCTTTTTCTCACGAAGTTTGTTTACATATAAACACTATCAGTCATTAAATCCGAGGCTTTTTGGAGTTCTGGATCATACGACCGAAACGAGATTGCCGCTGCTGGCGAGGTGGTGTCGTGGTAGCGGGGACTGGATTCCGGTGCTCTGGACTCAAGACGGACGTAGCCCACTGCCCCCCTTGGTCTTTTGATGTAGCTGACAGGAGGCTTTTTGTTTGAGCACTAAGAGGGGAAGCGCCGGTAGCCAGCTGGTCGGAGTTGTTCTGCTCCGCTGGTCAATTCGGGACCGCAACCAGCTGCCATTTGTTTCTGCGCACAAGGCCGTGGTCCTTCTCGACCTTGTAGGATCTGGGAGTTTAGGACGCATGGACCATCGTTGCTTTGGCCCTCGTTTCCGGAAGTCAAACCCGTTGACCGGCAGAGAGGCTAAGAAGAAACCGTGCTGTATGATGTTCATCGAGCTGAGCTTTTTGTTTTCTCCAATTTCTTTTGTCACGCTGTCTCCAGTTTGCGTGGTCCACGGTCTGGGGCTCCAGCAGACTTGGGAGGCAAGAAATTCTACCGCATCGACGTCGCCCCATCAGCATCTGGGCGGGACTTTATCCGGAAGGACCCAGCGTGTTTCAAAAGTTCAGTAAGGCGAGATAAGGTTATGATTATAATGCCATTAAATGCAAAGGTGCAAGCGAGCTGGACAAGAATGACGAAAATAATCCCTCGAGAAGAGGAACAAGGGGGACCTCTCCAGTTCCAGTGGATCGCTCTACCAACTGAGCGAACCAGGAGTTAGACGTCAGTAGAGCAAACGAGATTTATCAGCTGCCACCAGTCCAACACCAACAAGGTTGAACGGCTTGCATTTTTTAAGGTTATGATTATAATTGAATTAAATGCAAAGGTGCAAGCAAGCTATCACTCTAAGAAACAAGTCCGTGCGTCTACTTTCCCGCACAACACTCGGAGAGCCAATCACCTCAGCTTACAGAAGCAGCTCAGCGAATGGCGATACCGAAATATATGTTTAGACCAAAAGACGCAGTCTGAGTTGTAACATTAAGCAATGCAGTTGCGTACATCTTCGTACCACCACCACATGCTGTGTCGGTGCTTGGGGGCACTGAAAAATAAGTTTAATATTTTGAAATACGCAAGAAGAACAATATAATTGTAAGAGATCCCTGGAGATGGGCATGCTAGATAAGTTGATTGCATACACATTGCCAAAGACTCTTATATTGGCGATGAACGCTTCCAGTACGATGATGCTCCATAGTGATCTTGGCGCAACTGGTTTATAACAACCCTCTGGAAGCTTCGAAGATCTGAATAGGCCGTGATGGCGATTTTTATGGCAACGTAGACACATTGGCCAATCGCCTTGTGAGGTTTTGGTCGTCTGTGTGTTAGAGTCTGTTTCTGTGCGGCTAGCAGGTTGGGAAGGCAATAGCGCTACTTCCCCAGGATCCAGTGACATTAAGCGTGCCAAAAACGTTTGTTCCAAGTGTATGCTGAGTCACCGCAAGCTAAACCTCGTCTGCTCGCTCCTCATACCCCCAGTCGTGACCTGCGCAACCTGTTTTAAACTGGACTTGTTCTCGCCTCTGCGGAGTCGGGCTGCTGTCGGCACGGCGCCATGCGCGGGAGCTTCAATGGCACGCGAATCTGGTCTATGCGCACGCGCTGTGCCCACACCAGGTGTGGTCAAGTGCTAACTGGTTGCTGAGAGACGCGTTGGTCTATACAATAAGACCGAACGCCTGAGTCATTCTGTTAGAAGTAGTTTCTTGGCTAAAGCGATTAGCCTTATCCGCCATGCAGGTTCCGACTGGTCCTTTGGGCATTTTTGTGAAAGAGGTGCGTCTTTGCTTCCGTTCGCGTTTGTAAAGGTCACAAACGCGAAGTATTGCAGTCCTTTCTAACTCGTTTGTTAACTACTAAGAAAAAAAGAAAGGGAGGCTGATGCTTGCTTATAAATAGTTGGCAAGTGTCGCGATCGCACTCAAAGGTTCTTCGGTGAAATATTGTGGTCGAGTCAGTTTGATCGAGAGTGCCGATGGCTGGGCTATGGCTGGGCCAGTCATTGTGACTCTAAGTTGCTCATGCTGTGTTTTTTTCTCTTTTTCTTGCGAATTAGGATGTAAACGATATGAATGCTGCAGTTTTGCGATGTGCGTGAAGAATATTAATTCTCCTGTTTTTAGTAATAAACCTTATAATAATCAATCCATCAATGAGTGTTTAATGTCGTATCCAGGAACAAACTATCGCTTTTCATGTTGACGCACAAGCTCACACATACACACACGAGCACACACACACACACATATCAAAATTTCAAGTGCAGAACAGGAACGCAGTCCACATGTCTGACTAACAACATAATAAGAGATTCAGCTCCAGGACAAATGAAAGGCTCAAACCAAGGACATGAACAAGGCGTTTATATTCTGTGTAAGAAGAATATATTGATATTGCCGCGCGCGCAGCTGGCCTCCTAGATAAGAGCTTCCTGCAAGTAGCTACATTCTTTGAAGAGTCGACTGCGTGACGGTGCAGGTTTTAGGAACCGAAAGGCGGCGAACAGCAGAGGTCTGAGCTGAATGACGCCATTTTGTTCCAGCGGAATGTGCTTCGTGCTTTGTATCGGTTGTCGTTACTTGTGAAAAGAAGTATCAAGGGACTTTATGCAGCGCTCCCGTGGCCGACCGATTATCGTGCTTGGCTCCCACGCAAAGAGCAGAGCTTCGATATACCTAGTAGCGGAGGCACCTTTTTGACATTTTTCTAATTGTCGCGTTCTGGTAACTTCGAGAAATCTGTTGGTTATTCGAGGTAAGAATATTTTACGCGCTGAATCTCCTATACCGATTGTTCCAGAAAAGCCAACGCGTGTAGAAAAGGGGCTCCGCGTGGAGAGCCGGAGTCAGTTTCGCCCCAGCGCTCGATCCTGCTGTTTCGCCGACATCGACACCTGCGACACTAGCGTTTTTATTTATTTTATTTATTTATTTTTTGTGCGGGGGGGGGGGGCGGGGGCGCAGGTTCGCCCCATTAGATGTTCAGTTTCTCCAGTTATTCGCCGCCTCATCATTTGTCATTTGTGAAAATATTTCACTGACACGCAGCTACTTTTAAGCCCTCTTCCAGCGTGAGCAAGTTTCTGACTAAGCTTCTTAGTACAGCCCGCTCTAATACTCTCAAATGCGCTAGAGTAAAAAGATAAAACTCAGCCGATCTATAGATTAAGTTTAATTGGCTGTCTAGATATACAGCACGTTTCAGCTAACTTGTGCCAAGATCTTTAAACCTGGTGCGCGCTATACGCGTGTCGAAACAACGCAGTATATTGTTCACAGTCATATTTAGCGAGTCAAGATATTCCTTATAATCTGCCTAACTAAAAAAAAACAAAACCAAAACAGACGATTTCGCTGTTTTTTTTTAAATATTAGTTGGCGCGCATACTTTTCATTGGAAATGTTGTAGAGCGTTTCGAAAGACATCCCTTCGTGTCGTTTTTGTCTAAATAGCTGTCGTGTGTCTAATTTCGGCGAGCCTTCGCCCCAACACACTTGGACATCAACGCCTTAGCGAGTGTACCAAAACGAGAATTTCAACTGAACAACTGACATCGCAATGTTCCTCGGGAATATTCTAGATGGCCGTCATAAAATTTTAATGAGCATTTATTAATCTTTTGGGCGCGTATATTTTGTTATATTTTTATTCCACGGCTCCACAAAATTGTCTTGCATCGAATCCTATAAGCCATATTCACAAAATTATTCGGCTTTGTGTGTTCACACATGGACGGTCATAGTGGTGTCCCGCCTATTTTTGGTTTCCAATAAAACGTTTGTTTTTGATGTGAAGAAATGTGTCCACACAACGCTGAAAACCTTACTTTTGCAAGAAACTTTTTCCCAAGTGCGTGTTGACGCAACTCTGAAGGCAACTGGAATGAAAATACTATTGTCTACGATGTCAAATTTTTATGCCCAACGCACACTTACTTTGCTACTAGAATTAATCAAAATAACTTTAGGTGGTGGTATTCTTAAAAAGAAATCAAAAACGCAAACTTGGCGTTCGATCACCGCTTTGGGGGAAAGGGGGGGGGGTTATCTCTTAAACCTGCTCGAATTGACGCCAAGGCCCGTGACGCATTATAAACATAGAGATGTGTTACGTAGAAACCGGCCATCTATTCCGTATACTTAAGGTTCCGTATTTTCGAATAAATCCGAAAAACTCCGAAAAACTTCTGCCGGTAAAATTTTGGTCACTTCGGATTTATCCGATAAACTCCAAATTTTGATGGGCCAATGACAACCCCCCCCCCTAAAATAAGAATAAACTAAATAAAGCCGGTATTTTACAATTAAGTTTGATCAGCGTACGGGGTCGATGGTCCCGGGAAAATGCTACCACGGTTATATTTCAAATATCGGGTCATTGACAAAAAGGTTCTTGACGCTTGTCACGTTAAGGTTCAGGACGAGATGTCCTTGTATTTTGGGGTCACGACAAAAGCCTCTGTATTGGTTGTAATCCATATTATTTGTGTTTTAAGAAGAAGGAAAGGTTGTGTTTTTGTAGCAGTTAAAGCTATGGAGCATAGAGATTGCATAAAATTGGGAAGAGGAACAGTTGAAACTTCCCTGTTATGTGCTTTACCATTCCACCTCGTGCGGCCGCGGGCTAGCATGGAATTGGATGGGATGAATACGTAATTCCCAGCGACTACCTCCTAAAGTTTATATTTAAGGTATCGACGTCTATCGAAGCCACTCATATGTGCAACTTTTGACGTGGGAAAAATTAGCATTGCCAACGGCAATGGCACCAACGCCAACTTCAGCTGAAGAAATATTATTTGACATAAGCGCGTTTTATTTTTCGTTATCTAGCATACGTTTACACCCGAATATTATATATTTATTTTTCATAGGAAGTACTGCGAAATTAAGCTCTGAATTTGGGAGATTTTGTAATGAAACAAAAATAAAATTTTATAAACTCCGAAAAACGCTTTCCGAATCTTGACAAAAAATAAACTCCGGAAACGCGGAATCCTAGGTATACTCCGGAAGGAGCCGGCGGATGCAATTCGACAACAGTGTTGGGCAGCTGGGCAGCCGACACGAGAGAGGAGCGACCGCAAGTCAGGAGGTTTTTGGCGCGGTGGCCAACAAGCCAAAGGTCCCAAAAACGCTTCTTTATATCTTGTACGACTCATTTGGAACCGAAACAGGTAACATATCCTTGTATTTATATATATAAAAAAACAGTCTTGGTAGATCTCAAAATGAACACGTGAGCTCTTTTATCACTGGTGTGGCTTATGCTGTTTATAAAAATGTAAGCTTTGCGGCGCGTTCGGTCCTTAGCGTGTTGTATTTGGTTGATTGTATAGTCACTGTCCCAACCTTTCCATTGCGATACTTTAAAGAGATACTACAACGAAATTTCGGCGCTCATTTTTTGGTCTATATATGTTCAAAGGAGCAGTATGACATCGAACATACCAATATCTTGTTAAAAAAAGGCTTGAAAAGGAATTTTAAAACGAATTAAACGATTAGCAAAGAGCACCTAATGGATGTCGCTAACGCCTCGCTTGCGATGCCCGTCTAGGAACCTTGACAGCTAGTGACGGTAAGTGTCTCGCCTCCGGCCACGACAAGAGAAGAGGGAAGGAGGAACTCCCCACTTCCCTAGAATCCCTTTTATGTGTCGCAGAAGTCGCTATGGTCCCCCTACAAGATTATAGAAGATTAACCCGTCACTCAAAATTCGTACAAAAGCAGCCGCGTCGGTGGCTGGAACGACTAGGCCATCCTCTCGAAGTCAGCCTCGCCGTAGCTTTGCTCGTACCGAGACGACCTACGTCACGATTGCGTTGGATGTCACGTGGTCTCCGCTGGGCGTTCTCCGAGCGCTTGCCATGGCTTGCCAGAGTGGGCCGTTTATAAGAAAAAATACAGCCATCATGCTCCAATTACAAACGTGCGATTGTCATTTACGGAAATTGTGGATCATATTCAACCTATTTTTGAACACGACGGGAATATTTTAAATTTCGTTGAAGTATCCCTTTAATGCTTGTAGTTTACTGACAAAATAGTTAGTTATTTTTTCTCTACCATCACTAAACGGTTACGTTACGGAAGCTTCTGCTCCGACCAATGCCAAACGTTGTGAAGGCAAATAAAAAAAAGTTTTGTTAAAAAAAACGATGAAGGGAAATTAGGTAGCGCCAGTCTCTCAACTAGACTTGTACGTAATCCGTTACAAGTAACGAAATTACTTGTAATCCCTTACGTTAACAGCTGCACCATGCGGATGGATAACACCCCTCCGTTCTTACTCATGAAGATACTCGCTTTCCTTTCCCTGGCTGGCGGGGCGACATATCAGTGTCCGGCAGCAAACGTGTTTGCTACGTCACCCGTGGATTTCAGCGAAGAGCCGGTCAGCACTTTCGGCCTCTTCAGTTTGCATCGCATCGTCAAGGCATCTTCATCGACATCGACAAAGTCTCCGATCTTCAACAAAAACGCTTGGGAGAGCGTTCACCTTCGTAGTGGGCACATAGAGAAATATAGTACCACGTAAAGAGTGGCCACTCAAGCCGTTTCGCGGCCCAGGAGATAGGGACTCTACTGGCCGTTAGTAGGCGCAACAGTGCCACTTATTTTGAACTTTTGTCAGATATATAATATTAATAAATAACTTCATTGTATATAGTAAACTTTTAAAATTATTACGAACTCTGAAAACTTTCAAAAACGACTTCAACGGCTGTGGCTATGGCTGCGGAACGACGGTTGGCTTCGGAGTCGTGGACTCGACGGAGGGCGGATACTTCGGTTGCTTGGTCTGTGTCTCTTGCCTCGTTGTGTGGGTTGAGTTGGCTCTGCGGCTTGTTGTCTCGTGCGGGTTTCTAGTCATTCTTCCGTTGCGGTCATGGTATACGGTATATGTAAGAAGTATTGTGACTGTGTAGTTTCTTTGTTGACGGACACTTGCATTCGGTCACTGAATTTAGAAACCACTGGGCCAGTCATATGTGCAAGCGCCTTTCATGGAACTTGGACGGTAATTTTTTTTAATGCCCTCCATCATATTGCATTTGTCGCTGTAAGTTTCGCTGTAATACAGTACTTTTTTTTCCAGTGTACAACTTTTGACTTGTTATTCATACATTTTGCATGGGTATTGTTATTTTTGTAATGTATGAATAACATACATCTCACTCCTTGCCTTCAGAGTTGATGCTTGTTTTGCTTGTCATAGTTAAAAAAATAAATACTTTTGTGAGTCAATCCCTGGTGTCGTCCCATGTCGTCCCTTCAAGAGAACTAGCACAAATTTGAAAATATCCTTTTCGGTGTGCGGTCAGTTTGAATTATATGTAGTGCAGGATGACTTTTCTTCTGCAGTATAATTAAGGTATGCTTATAAAACAATTATA
>JAZHYW010035991.1:0-19709 GCA_037355805.1 Ixodes ricinus | reverse complement strand
TAAAGCGCGAGACACATGCGCGTCCAAACTGTCCGATTCGGCGTGCGAACCGCCGGAACGACGTCCGAGGGCGAGGGTTTTCGTCGCAGCGGAGCGTCGGACGGGGCCTCCGTCCGGCGCCGGCGTGCGTCCAACTTGCTAGATATCGCCGCACGGCTGTGCGATTTTCGGAGGGCCGCAGCCAATCAGCACGGATGGCGCGAAGGTCATGTTGTCACGTGGCTTTCGGACCGATCGGGCGAGGAGGCGCTTCGTGGTTCGGGCAGTTCGGGGAAGCGGATATCCCCCCGTCGCCTACACGCACACATGTGGCGGTGCGCGGTGAAGGAGATGGACGCCATCGAGTTTTCTCGCGCGCGCAAAACAAGCTGCTGATCTCGCGCGCCATAGCAAGCCGGCCTTCGGGGACCGATCGAGGCCGTCGAAACCCGAATGTACTCCGTTTCACCTTACGATGGAGAGCAGCGTACGCTACGAGCCATTCCTATGCCGTGTGAGTGTCACGTCAACTTCGGGAGAGACGCAGCAATGCGCGGTGTGCGTAGTCACGTGATTTGTACGCAGTGCTCGCTTCGCTGGGATGGCTCCTAAGGTCCGCTGCGGTCCATCGCGATTAAGTGATGTTGAGCAGAAAAGTAACCTCACGGAAAATCTCTACACACGCACACTTTAATAGAATGTAATAAAAATATTATGTTTGTTTTAAAGTCAGAAAACCAAGAAGGGCGAGGGTAGTATTTTAGTTTTCTAGGCTAGGTGGCGCGAGCTACCGACCCTTATAAATATAGCCATTAGCATTCATCCATCCATTCGGTAGAGGGATACCCAAAACTGGGCGGAGCTGAACGGAGCGACGCAACGACGCGTCGGAAGCCATGTGTCGCGAACCGTCCTGTGCGGCGATTCGGAGCAGCCATCTTCCCGACAGTTCGCACGCCGGACCGGACAGTTTTGACGCGCATGTGTTTCGCGCTTACAAGCGGCGCGTCAGCGACCAATCGCTGACGCGCGACGTCGCAAACGGCGCGCGTCAGCCCGTTTGGCGGGGTAAGGCGCGCGACGTCACAAACGGCGCGACGCGCCGTTTGTGACGTCGCGCGTCTTGGCCCCGCATCGGTCACGCGAGCTCCGCTTCTCCTGGCTTCTCCCGCAACTCTCCGGGCGTCGCCCCAGTCGATCCCGGTGCAATTATTACCGCGACTGTTTTATTGATTTGCGCGGCACACAAGCGCCGGTTTCGGCTGAAATTTGGGCAACGTGGCCTGAGACGTGCCTGGAACCCAGTTCAATCGCCAAAAAGATGTCCTAAATTGCCTTCATTAGTCTTTAAGCGCGAAACACATGTACGACGAAACCGTCCGATCCGACGTCCGACCGCGCAATACGACGGTCGGAGGCGAGGGTTTTTGACGCTCTCCGGTGCTACGAAACCCTCTCCCCCCAAGGTCATTCCGCAGTCCGCACGTCGGATCGGACGGTTTCGTCGTACATGTGTTTCGCGCTGCAGGCGCCCGTTTCCGGCTTGAGCGGCGTCGGCGTCGCCGGTTGGCGTAACCGCAAGGTCACGGACCCCCAAGGTCACGGATCCCCCAAGGTAACGTGACCCCCAGGTCATGTGACTTCCAGGTCACGTGACCCCCAGGTCACGTGACCCCCCCCCCATGTCGCGTGACTCCGAGGTCACGTGACCCCAGGTCACGTAACCTCTGCCACGTGACTCCTGAGGTCACGATTCCCAGGTCACGTGGCACTTCAGGTCACGTGACCCCCCCCCCCCCGAGGTCACGCGAACCCCCCCTCCGCGCGTCTCCGCTCCTCAAGAGCTGGGCGCCCCAGCCCGGTTACAGGGTTGTAAACGGCTTTTTACGATTAAACGCAGCGGAAGCGTCGCCAATTTAGCCAATCCAGGCTCTGAGAACATGTCACGTTGTCCTTTGTTCCACCATAGAGTTATTATAATGTACGCTAGAGGTTCAACTGGCGCTAGTGTCTATGCGACTTCCGGGAGGCAAATTGAAGCAGACAGCAACCAGTCTACTTTTGCGGTGCTCCTGTGCATTCCTATGGGAAAACTTGCGTGCATTTCGTCTCTTCGCCGGAAAATAACACGAATAACTTTCGTTATTTCGGCTGTAGCGGATAGTATGTACCTTTATTAATATTGTGAATGTGTAATTTATTTAGTTACAGCATTTTTCTTTACCACTGAACGATGTTAAACTTCGCTGTTTTTCAGGCCCAAACCTCTGTTTCATGGCAGGTATGCAAAAGCGAGCGACGATTCTAAGCAAAATAACGAGCGAAAGGAATGTAGAGTGTGTTCAAAGTGCCCTAGCATTCCGGTCGCGCTTATATATTGCTAAAATGCCCGTCCTGTCACTAAATGAAAAGGACTCCGTCGTGCATCTTTACGATCGGTTAAGAAAACATTCGAACGTAAAAAATAAAGTACGTGGGCTACGAAGGGTGTGTATTTTTATTATTTCCTTTGTCGGGCAGTTTTTATTGGGCACCTGTTCTCTGGCTTGTCCCTATCTGCAAAGATTTGGAGCGTGCGGGTGATGATTTGAACCCAGAACAAGCATCTTCGCACATATTCATGAGCAGAAAGAATAAAGCAGTACTTATTTATTGCAAATTGGACTATATTACGTGGCTTTCAATTTATTTTGATCGTCTGCATGGACAAGGAGTGACTTTTCCAGTGTTACTGCGTAGTTCTTGCCGTCTCTCTTGGTTTTCCACATGTCCTTCGTTCGTTTGACACGTATATCCCCCATGCTGGAAAGCGCCGACGCTGTGTTCGTGCTAACAGTGTCCGACAGTGCACATAAATACATGTACGAAGCGGTTTTAGCACAGTTTTTCATGCCACGAATTTCAAATAAAAACACCGTAACTGATCAATTATTTTGTCTGCGTGACTGAGAAATGTTCCAGTGTGCCTAGTACGTACGAATTATTCGGGATATTTGCTCTTATAATCGAGCGCAGAGAGAAAATGCACTCGCTTTTTCCCATAGAAATGCATTACCGGAAGTCAATTTCCGACTGGTTGCTGTCTGCTTCAATTTGCAGCAGCACACTAGCGCCAGTTGAACCTCTAGCGTACATTATAATAACTCTATGGTTCCACATAGCTTGCTCGTGCGTGACGTCATCAAACAGCACAAATAGTCATTACTACATGTTCTTGCCGGAACAAAAAACAAAAAGACCGGTGATGCGAGATTTATGTTTCAGAAGGTACGCGCGCAGGAGCACAGGTCCTTCTCAATGCACGCTGATGAAAAATCGATAAAAGCCACGTATAACGTCATATCTGCTTCGATCTGCGTGGTTGGTGAACTGTCTGCACGATTTCGGTATTTATTAAAAAGCGCCAGGTGATGCGAGCAAAATAATTTAGTAGCACTTGCGCATTGAAAATGATCAGCACTGATAATTCGACCTAGCATTTTGTTTTTGTAATAGCTTTCTTTTTTTATTCTTGACAAGTACAACGTAAATTTGATCAATCGGTGTTATCATAGTTTTTATGATATCGTCATAAGGTGAATTATTGCTGATATCGTTGTTTTCTTCCGATATCTTAATAAGTGGTACATAATCTTGGGAAAGTATAGGCAGAGCTCCTGATAAGGTATGCCAATTACGGAGTTTATTTTATATTTTGTATAAGAGTTTAGTACGGGCATAGTTATCAGTACGGATTGTCGCAAAAGTGAGTTACAAAAACCGATAACACGGATAGGGTCGTACCAGAAAAATAAGACCAATGAAATGTAAGCCATGGTTTGAACACAATTAAGTCCTCGTAATAGTCATATCGCAGAAATACTGAAAAAAGTGGTAAAAAAATTACCAGCTCCTTGCTCACGAATGACTTTGGTCAACAAAAGTCTAACATTGCTATGTTGGCAAAAATGAAATCGGTGTTTGTTGATTTTAAGGAATTCACTACAAACAAATCTTTACTGCGTGTTTTGGCAGTAGGATTTCGGTGTGCATATATTTTGACCAAGAATAACCTATGCTTCGTTTTGAGCTCAAAGGCCGATGACCAGTTCGCGCTTTCCACTTTTCTCCCGCTTCCTCCTCTCCCCTTCTACCCCTGTCCCCGGTTGCCTGTTTCCTCCTCCCCCATGGCGAGGAGGATCTTCTGCCTTGCAGAATCTCGAGTCTGGTCGTCGGCCTTTAAGTCCATGGACGCAGCCGACGCTACGAGCTAATGGGACCAATTTAGCCGTGTCAAAAGCACAAACCACCGGGTAATTTCTGTTTATGACTTGTTCAGCGATGATGGAACACGAACACAGAAAAATGACGAACACCATGCATGATGGTGCGCTTTTGACCCCGTCTGATTAATCCCATCAGCTCCTGGCTTCGCGTCTAGACTGAAGGTAAAACAAGGTGTAAGATATTTCTTAAACTATATATTTGTTTCTCTCTATTTTCCAGGTGAATGGTCTGTGCCAAGCCAAGTTCAACGTGTTTCCACCACTAAGACTTCTGGCGGTATTCTGTCGAACACTTGCCTGAACCTGAAGGACGGCACCTGACGTCTTCGTTCTTGCGCGCATTGCAGCTAACATGTTGAACTTGCGGTCGGATGTTTGGACGATAAAGTCGGATGTTTGGACGATGATGTAGGTCATATGGTCTTGCTGTTCGTTTCCTTTTTGTGCATGGTACATTGTTTCCATGGCCGATGGCTTTTTCGTGGTGATTGCTCGGAGGCTGTTTCGCTATATATGGTGATTCAGAAGTACTGTCTGTGATTTGTTCGTTGGCACACCATGCACTTTTGTTTCTTATATCAGTGGCACGACGGGGATATTGAAATTCTTTTCTCGTCATTGTCCTATCCAGCTTCGGTCTGGGATGGTATGTAGTGTATTTCAAATAAATACCTAAACTGCTTAACCTTTTTTTTTTTTTTGCTCTTGCGAGTTCCACGCGAGAGGAACCAGAGAGGTGAGTGCAGATTTTCGGTGACACGAATGCACGGGAAGTGTTCTACAATATACTTAGATTGACCCAGCGTCGTCACCAACTGCATTTTTTATTATATAGTACGCTTAACAATAAATTAATGTTTCTGCAGAGCATATATGCGCTGAAGTTCGAATTTACTAGCTGACTGATAGCAGGGCCTCTAGTATCAGTTACATTTGCCCTATACGTGAACTTGTGCTTACTCCACTGTGCAAGCGATAACGTAGGCATTGATGGAGCTCTCGTAATCACAGATATGTCAAAATAACGTCATAATGTGAGTAGAAAAGTGCCCTAATCGGAAACATAGCGTTGTTGGATTCTTGGTAGTGGCAAGTTTTGCGCTAACTCTTGCAGTGCCGACAGTTATTTTTTATTAATCTTAACGCATAGATATTTCCTTTCTAAGTAAGTATTGCCTTGTACATTGACTTACGCAACTCAGCTTGAAGGATATATATTTAAGATACAGCGCTGCGGCTGTAGCAGCTGCAGGGTCACCTGTTCGCTTTCCCAGCCTTAATAATGTTTTCCCATTATCCAAAGGCGATTGAGGTAACCTGTCGTCAGTCGAACAGACCAGAATAGGTCTGAATGCAGGAACATGATTGAAAGGTGAGTTTGTTGATAATTTCACCGGCAATTAATACCGACGAGCCAAAAACGTTTTAATATGGAATTCATAAACTCCGTTTGCCGACACTCCCGATCTCGGGAGACAATCGAGCATGCGCCAAAAGTGCACCATCACGGTGCCTATTGCGAAGGGTCTTTCTTTTTGGGATCTTTTTTTTCTGGGGACTGCCAGTGTGAACAGTGATGGAATTTTTTATTTTTTATTTTTTGTGTTGTATAACGGAGGTCACTGCTTCTCAATTCTATTGTAAAGGTTGTTTACGTTGTGGAATAAATTTCAGGGGAGCATCGGTGGCCGAGTGAATAAAGAAAAAAGAAAATCGGTGGCCGAGTGAGCTAACGCGTCTCAGCTCGGAGCGTGGAGTGAAAGCTTGCGCTGAGAACCTCGTGGGTTCGA
Source organism: Ixodes ricinus (assembly GCA_037355805.1). Taxonomy (NCBI): domain Eukaryota; kingdom Metazoa; phylum Arthropoda; class Arachnida; order Ixodida; family Ixodidae; genus Ixodes; species Ixodes ricinus. The sequence goes on along the minus strand of JAZHYW010035991.1, from coordinate 13,675 downwards.
TCCTCCACCGCCCCCGTACGTTTCGATCTGGATGAGTTCGTGTAGCAACACTACTGCGTGATGCACGTTAAAAACCCCAGGTTAGCGGTTGTACTGCACTGGCTAAATTTCTCGTCTACAGCTAAGCGACCTGTCACCCGTTGAGGCGTTCCAACATCAAGCCTGTATAAACATACAAAGCAAGACAATTTTTTTTTTTAAATTTCAGCTGTGTTTGATTTTTTTGTGTGTGTCCATCTCTTGTCTTTTCAGTCTGAAGGTTTCTTGTCAAATGTTTACTCCAACTCATTTTCGTCGCTATATACCTTGAGAACATATATCAAATGCTAAAAGCAAACGGGGTTCATCTCTTCGCTCTGTCATTTTACTCTATGCGTGATAGAGGTCTCCGCTACAGTCCGCTGGAGAGAATCATGCAGAAGCCAAAAAGTGCATCGTAACGGCCAGCTGGTCGTATTTGCACGTCTGCTATCGCCGGGTAAACCTAAAGTCCTTGATACTTCTTTTACAAGTAACGACAAACACAAATGACAAAGCGCATTCCGCTGGAACAAAATGGCGGCATTCAGTTCAACCCTCTGCTGTCTGCCGCATCCGCTTTTCTAAAACCTGCACCGTGTCGCAATCGGCGCTTCAAAGAATTGGGCAGCGCTTGGCTGGCACTGTCATTTCGCAGGATCGGCTGTAGTTAAAATGTTTTATCGAGGGAAACTATTTTGTTGCCGTAGGTTAAAAGGAAGCTGAAACACGTCTTGAAAAAAACGAGAGTAGAGGTGAATTCTGGCGTATTTTTATCCCGTGAATCTGAATATCACGTTCGTTTTGCCCGAAGATGTAACTAAACGCGAGAAAACACGAAAAGCCTTCGACCAGTCGTGACGTCATACTAGGATCTTTGGGCCGCCAAGCGCGTGTCGCTCGTGTGGACAGCGCGCCGCCGCATACGCAGCGCCACTCCTTCCCCTGGCGAGACGCGCCCATACTTGTTAGCAGCACGAGGAGCAGACGATGCGGGAGGCTGGTGCGCTTGGCGTGCTGGCCTCGCGCTTCGTGAAGTAATGTACCAAATGTAAAAGGTACTAAAATGCCACAGCATCGTATTAAACAGAAAGGTATCTGTCTCCCCAAAAGATTTATTTGGTTCCTGGGAGGTGATTCAAGAAAGGTCAGCCACAAGCATGAATCGCCAGCTGTGCGGAGGACAGGGTTAATTATCGTTTCTCTATCTTGTCGCATGATTCAATAAGGCAGCTACGCTTACTTGTCACGTTAATAGGGACTTTTCGTAGGTCACACACGAGAGTTTGCGAGAGTTTTGCGTCGCTTGGGGGAGCCGTCACTTCGAAGGCGGACTGAGCTCGCGCGGGGCCCTCAATCGGACGCTGACGCCCTACGATAAGTCCCTAATGTAATAGCTACGTTGGTTCCTCATGGCTGCCCGCAAAATAAACCAGAATATGCAGTTACCATTTTTTAAAACCACTTTGAAGTTCGAGAATTTCGCTCACTCTGCTTTCCCGCCAATTTTGTTCCCCGATGTTAAAGCGAGTGCGGAAACGAGAATTCTAGCGCTCATTTTTTAGCTTTAATGCGTTGCATGTTGCATGCATTAGCCCTTGAACATGCCAGTCTTTATGTTGAAAGGCACTGAGCCAACTAATTTTAAAGCTGAAATTCGACGATCTTTCAATGACGCCTGCAATTTGAGGCCCACATGACGGACCCCAATGTGGGAGGTGATCTACGACAACGTTGGAGGAACTTGCTACGTACCCACGACGTAGCCAAGTTCCATCGGGCAACGCCGCTCTTTGGCATTTCAACATTTTCTTGTTAGATTTCCTCCTCAACTCTGAAATCTCGCATTCGATACCTTAAACAGTCAAGAAGACGGAAAGAAGAGACTCCCCTCTTTCTCGGACCCTCGCTTGTGCCCGGACCGGAGCCATTCTCCCCCTAGAAGATTAGCCCGTCGCCGAAAACTCGGACAAAAGTTGCGTTCCCCCACCCCTCGCTCAGCCCTAAGCTGACAGTGTTATGGAAAGCTACGTGCTCCTTGGGCCAACCACACGCTCGTCTCACCCCACGGTGCACTGGCGAACGGCTCGCCGTTGCTTCAACGCGCTGACGCTATTGACCTTTCGCATAACCTCAAGCCAGCCGGTAGCAGACATACCCTCGTTACCTGGCGCATTTTTGCGATTGCCCGCCTGACACAGGGTGCTGCAACCGCCAAGGGTATGGGCGAAAAGGCTTAAAGCGGACGTCGATGCATGAGTTAGTTTCCGGCACATCCCTTTTACCGTGCTGCGATTTCCGAAAATCTGCGGTGGTCTGGCTACCACATGACGTGGTCGTCGGGTGGATAAATAATTTAAAAAAAACGCCAAGAACAATAGCGAAAGTGTGCTTGATGAACACTGCGAAGCTGCAGCGCGAAGTGCGGCATGCAGTATGTTGTCGAGCTTCGCGTTTCCCCAGATGAATCATGACTATGAAGTCGGTCGAGTTGCAAGGAAGCGTGAGTCGCAGGAGATTCGTACCCGAACTCCAGCATCGTCGCGATTTAAGCTCACGACCACTTCGTCTCTGCAACAGGGGACCAGTTTTAATTCCCGGTGCAGGCGGTCCGACCGGGTTATCACTGCAAGCCCGCATGGTACGTGAAAGGTATGAAAAGTCTACATATACCACCACTCAAGATGGAGGCTATCAAACGCCGAAAACACCTGCATAGACTACATTAAACTGCTCACCTTTCACCACCCTTGGAAACTCCAATCAGGACACCCCACCGTCTTCGTCCTCGTTCTCTCGAGGAGAACAGGTGATGGCCTGTGACTAGCCAGCTGGATTCCAGCCGGACAAGCTCAACAAATTGTTGCAGCCCACCATACGAACTCTGGCAAGTTCCCCCATGCCCCCATTCCACCCAGGTAGCTGTGCTGCCAGAACTAGCCGGTGTTTCTTTTTTTAAACCGCTAGACGGCTGCGTCGGCTCACAATTCCAAACCGTTTATACTCAGAGAGTTTGGCCGATGGGCGGAGCTTGTTGCCCGCTAGGCAGCGTATCTCGCGATAACACAAAATGGCGTTACTTCTTTGTCTTGCTTTATTCCACAGAAATCGCATTAAGTTCCTATGAGTCAGAGCCCCAGAGATGGCGGACGGAAGTAGTGATCCCGTGGTTGTCCAGACTGCCTTGCTCCCGGTTGCCAGGCTGTCAAAATCTCCTCAAAGGCCAAACTCTCGGTATAAATGGCTCTGCGCAATTCTCAAGATGGCGGCGCCGTTAAAAGAAAGGTCTAATTGACAGCACCACAACGCTGACAACGCCGCAATAGCAAAGCTCATAACCACGCCAGCCGTGCCGTAACGAATACGGGAATCTCTTTACTCTTTTTGTCTTTTTGCTGGTGCGCGGACATCCATTGACGCATCGCGCTCTCCGTTCGCTTCTCTGCCGAGCGCTTGCTCGAGTGCACCGTTTGGAACAGAAAATGATAGCCAGTCGTTCAAAAATACAAACGTGCGATTATCATTTACGAGTTATATCTGTGATGCTTGACTCATTTCCGAACCAGATGATTACCTCAATTTTTATTTCATACCCCTTTAAAGAGAGAAAACGAGTAAAGCGACAAAAATCTTTACCCGAGGGAAAACTAAGGCAGATAATCGTAGACCCTATTGCGTACTGACTTGAAGCTGGTGAAACGAATTGACGGCTGTATTTTTAGTTTTTATACCTACCCAAATTATGTAGTTGCCTCCCATGGAACAATTACTTTCAGTGAGCTCTCGAAGAAACTGGGCTTTGCTTCGTTCGTTGTTCGGCGTGTGCAATGTTGATCTTACAATATGCTACGATGGTTAATGATAAACAACCAATGCAGTTTATTTATTAAACCGAATTTGAATGTCGCTCACGCCTGCAGGAATTACTGCACCGGTAACCTGCGCGATGGAAGGTAAAACGTCAATTTGTGGCGAAGAAAGCGCTTTGCTATGGCCGTACTGGCTTTCTTCGCCAATCTCGGTAATCATCAAATGGTGGCGCAACATCAGGCGCCTGCACCACAATGGCTACATTTGTTCACCGGGCACAAGAAAGCGGTATGACAAAAATTGCCAGGCGCGATGATGTCGCCGGTGCGGCACAACTGGAAGCGCATGAGTTGAAATGGCGTTTTGCACCTGACGGCGCTGTTACTCCCGCGGCTTTATGGCGGCATTCTGGTGCTCACCCGCCCGCGTGTGGCCTGCGTCGGCGTAACCTCGCGCGTCCGGCATTACGGGCGTGTTCCCGCCAGGACGTCGCACGTGACGTCACGTGACGCCACTCAACCCGGGAAAGTTTTGCGCTAACTTTAGCGGGGAAATTTTACCCGTGACGTCAGACCTTTACGTCACGTGTGACGACACGAGGGTAAAATTTCCCGTGAAATTTGGAGCAAAAATTTTCCCGGGTTGAGCGGCGTCACGTGACGTCACGTGTGACGTCAGGTCTGACATCACACGTGACGTCAGACCGCGAAGCTCAAGCGCCATTGACGACGACGCGCTCGGGGTTCTTTGTTCGTGCGAATTGGGAAGAAGCACCGTTTAGATGTAAGCGCCCAGTTCGGTGTAGCTAAAGCGGAGATTACGAGGGATGTGACGTGTTTTCATTTCGCTGCTAGACCCAGATACGTTACGCACTCATTCGCGTCGGAGGGAGAGCGCCATTCACGCCGTTGACGGCCGCGCCATCTGGATTCTTGAAAAGTTCCTATCGGAGATGAAAATCGAGGAGCGCTCCCTCTGAGGCTCGATGGAATTGGCTCGTACAAAGAGTGTTCTTAGAGCTTTTATAGAACACATTTCTGGTCGTTTCCACTGTCCACAATGTGCGCAGATCGCTCAATAACTGTCAATTTTAAAAGATCTGTGTTTTTGCGGTGTATAGGTGTTAGAGCCATCAGATGAGGTATCGCCCACCAGGCTTTAGTTTCGCAAACCTTGTTCTGTTCCAGAATGTATTTCTTTCCTTGGAAAAGAACAATTTATTATGGTCGTCTTGTCGTTTACAGGGCCCCGGATCGCTCCCGCACCTTGGCGTTGCCAGCACGGAAACGATGCCTTTAGATACATCTGGATGAAGTCCAGCAGAGCACAAGATTACACTTTTCTCTTTTAAGCAGGAGAAGGTTCAGACGGGATTGAGAACTACTTGGCGGACGCCTGAATCAGGCGACCATACCAATAGATGAATTTTATTTCAGTCATGTGACATCCTCTTCCTACAAAAGTGTGATATATGACGTTTGCCCCCAGCAGATAAATAAACCACCACCTCCAAAGTTCTATAATGCATAAAATCCAGTACTTGAGAAGCGATTGTTTAAACCTGTTTAGAAGACATTCGACAGTCGGTTCGGGAAGTGAAGAAGAGCGTAAATTTATATTAATTTCGCCGCTAAATTCAGCAGGGAAACCTTCTTTGTAGAAAGATCATGTGAGGTCGATTAATTGGTGTATAGGTCACGTTATGTCAGGTCACGTGACATCAGTTTACCCGCCAAATTTAGGAGAGAAAAGGAATTGGAAGTATAGCTCTCGTGACGTGAAGTCACGTGAAAGTTAATTTCCTTGCCAAAATTCAGCGGAGAAACTGAATTGGTATACAGGTCACCTAGACTTAAATTTTCGTACCAAATTTAGTGGGAAAACTGAATCGGTCTCTGGGTCTCCTGTCGTCAGGTAGTATGTCATCAATTTCCCCGCGTAAATGTTGCAGGAAACTAAATTGTTGTGTCAGTCACGTGAAGTCGATTTCCCCGCTGAATTTAACGGGAAATTCAAAGATGAACGGACGAACGGACAAAATTGTAGGATTGCGGGGATCCGATAAAAAGCACTTCATGCCTTAAAAAAAGTTAAAAAAAACACGCCCGTCTTTGCTTATAGATTTTTTCAATCACTGCTTTCTGCTCGCTGCCATTTCTGTATATTGGTCTGTGAAACGCGTTTTTTGTATGCGCAATCAGTCTCTTTTGCTTAATATTAAACATCGCGTATCCATCCCCAGCCCGGTGACTCGGCATTTTTGGCTTGTGTGATAAGCGCCGCAAAGTTTTATAGCGAAGCTACGACATCATGGGGCCTAATCTCGACACAGATATGACCACGTATCTGTTTTTGTGGAAGCTTCTGCAACAAAAGGATGCTTACCTTAAACCAAAATTGTGCAAAATTACCCTCGAGCAGACCAGGAAAAATTACTAGAGGAACTGTCGCACTTTTCACTAAGTTACCTTAAAGGTTTTGGCACTAGGTTGGTGCATCAGGACTGGTATTTACTTAAAGGGCAACTCCTGTCCATACTTTCGATTTTGGGATTATGACTGTTTTTAATGCAGTCAGCGTCCCTGAATTGCAAGGTGTAAATTTTTTTTCTTGTTATTGTGCCTAGTTTTAAAGATATCGACCCCTCAAAGTTTTGTTGGGGACGCGGCCAACAAAATCGAAACTAGCCGCTCGAGGCCCCGGCAACATTGGAAATCAGCCGCTATGTGAACGTGACGTCAGGATCGTTCTCGTTCAACGAATACGCAGGCCGAGCGGCATCTACCTCTGTTGCGCTAGCCGTCTAAAGATAGGAGGTAAGCTGATATTGTTTTGATTCTGTATACGTGGTAGTTATCCAGCATATGTAGCAAGAGTTAGTGCGTATACCCAAAAGCTAGCGACTGGAAAACCCGTGAACTCGTACGGTGCCGTACTCGGCGACCGCCGCCTTGCGTGCGCTATGCCGTACTCGTCGCTTGTATACCCAAAAGCTAGCAATTGGAAAACGAGTGAACTCGTTCGGTGCCGTACTCGGCGGCTGCCGCCGTGTGTGCGATCTTCCGTACTCGTCGCTAGGCCTCAATTGTCATCGGGGCTCCGTGGATGGAGCGGCGTTGCTCTACGCCGCGCTGCCAGTGACGTACAGTACTGGGGGCCCTCTCGCTTTCGCGCTGCAGGTCAGTCCCAGAAACGAAGCTTTGAGGCTCTCCGGCGCGGGCCGCGGTGCCCGAAAACACGTGTGCTAAGCTGTACACGTCTGTTTTTTTTTCGTTTTTTCCTCGGGCGCGTAAAAGCCGAAGTCCAAAGTCCACTCGTCGAACAGCGTTCACCCACACCTTCTCCGATTTCCGGTCCGTTGGAAACTTGTGAAAAAGCACCTCCGTGTTGCGCAGCGGGTTGTTTCAGCAGCCCACAGTGCTACAAGTTGCACTCGGCAACTTTCAAGGAACAGCTGGGCAGTCTTGGGCGCACCGAGTTGCTCGCTAAAACGAGTCTTGGAGTCCTCACAAGCAAATAAACAAAAGGCTATACCGAAGCTACACGGGCTACAGATAAAAGCAACGGCTAAACACGCCAATCACAAGCCGAAGTAGCGGTGGTAGCGGCTCAAAGAAGCGCACTCCGCGCAACGCCCGGACCGGAGGAAAAAAGAGAACGATACTGACGTCACGGCCCAATGTTGCTTTAGCGATCGGCAACCCGCTGGCTGCCCGCTAAGGAGCAGCGGCTCGCGGCGGGTCGCATTTTTATTATCGGCATTAGTTGAGAATGCGGCGTCCCACGGACGTAATATTTTGGCTGGGGTCGTATTTTGTGTCACCACTGCGATACCAGTAATTTATTTCATTTTGAGTTTTGGCCGGAGTTGCCCTTTAAGGGGCGATGCAACAATTTTGTACTTTCTGCAAATACCGCTTAAAACGGATCCCTGACGTTAATGACCTATGAAACACGCGTTCGTTTTTCACCCCACGCAATAGAAGTCCCAGAAAAAACTAAAGAAAAACGAGCAGCGTTCACCCTCTCAACTCGCAGCCAGAACAAGCGGCCACGTGATCTGGAGCGGATTATATGCCGCCAATGTTGCTCATAGCCACGCGCTGGGGTTGGCAAAGTACAGGACACGCGCTGAGTTCCAGGCATTGTTATGGCTCGGCTATTGTCGTCGTTGCAGCGATTGGACACGGGCCACTACCCGAATGCTTCTCGAGCTAGTAATTATCACGAGCCCAAATCGAGTGCCCACGCAATGCTCGGGTCCAATCTATGAACTCGCATTCAAATATCGTCATATGGGTGTACTGCGATCCCCACGTTACGTCATCAAATTTTGCAAAGGAGAGATTCGAATGAAAATGATCGATTTTGTCCTTGAAATTACACCGCAACAAAGGAGTTTCTTGGCCAGCGGCGTTGCGTGTGAGTATCCTTGAGTCCCAGGTGTGCCAGTAAGCTCGTGTAAAGAGAACAACATTCCAATTGAGTATCGTTGCACCGCTCCTTTAAGAAGACTTTATTAGACTTGCTATATAAGCACGCCCTGAAGCAACCATTCGAACCTCAAAGGAGCAGCCGTCGTTTAATACATTTTGCACAAGCTTTTAAACAAAAAGAAAAGACTTTTTAAGCAAGCCAAACTGTCTAATATAAGCCTTGTTTGGGACACTTACTACAGATGTGCCTCAGTCTGTAAAAGCGAACTAAAAAAGGCACGGTTTTTGTTCTAGGACACTTACCTGAGTAACCTTCTGAAAAACAACCCTAAGAAATTCTGGTCGTTTGTTACACCTCAACAACAGAGGACGCTGCCTTCGTTGGGTGACTCCCCACACGCTGCAGAAGAGCTGTGCAATCGTTTTAATAATTTCTTTAGTTCTGTTTTCACCAATGAAACTCACCCATTGCCCATAACTTTATTTAATTATGATATATCGAGTGCTATAGGGACAATTGCTATTTCTCGAGGGCGTCGCTGCCATTGTATCAAACCTTCGTCTAAGTTCAGCACCAGGTCCGGACAAAATCACCTCCAAGCTCTTACAGCTTTGCAAGGATATAGTTTGTACTTTACTGGAAAAGCTTTTCTTTCAGCAGTTTTTGAAAACAGGCATCATTCCGGTAGATTGGAGAACCGCAAACGTCATCCCAATTTTCAGAGGAGGGTCCAAAGAAAGCGTTGATAACTCTCATCCTATATCGCTGACAAGCGTACCTTGTAAAATTTTAGAACATATTATTTTTTTCTAATGCTATGAACCACTTGTGCGAAAACAATTTATTATTTGTAAACCAGCACGGTTTCCGACGCATGCTGTCGTGCGAAACACAGCTATTTGAGTTTGTTTCAGACATTCATGAAAATTTACACGCACTTACTGAAACGCACGCGATTTTCATAGACCTTTCGAAGGCGTTTGACAAGGCCCCACACAAACGTCTTCTTCTCAAATTACAGTCAGTGGGAGTCGAACCGAGTGTTTTATGTTGGATAGAAACATTCATAACCAACCGAACGCAGTACGTCACGAGTAACACTTGTTCTTCTGTTTCTGTCAAAGTTGAATCCGGTGTGCCCCAGGGAACCGTGTTGGGACCACTGTTGTTCCTTGTTTACATAAACGACCTTCCGCATTGTATCGAATCCAATATAAGATTGTACGCTGATGATTGTGTGCTTTACCGAAAAATCTCCGATATATCGGAGAGCGCCATTTTACAACAAGATCTTGACAGGTTTGCGTTATGGTGTAAGGAGTGCCAGATGGAAGTTAATGTAACGAAGACAAAGTGTATGCCATTTACAACTAAACGTAAGACTTTAAATTCTAGTTACATGCTCCACAACTGTGGAATTGAGAAAGTTACTGGTTATAAATACCTTGGCGTGTTTTTAACAGCTAACCTTAACTGGTGTTAAGAATGGAACCTTCGGCGACCTTCTTCCGAGTTTCAACGCGGCGGAAACGAGTCATGATCTGTCCGGGAACGTCGCCTGCTGGACGGGGCCTACGCGAAACGAGTCTCGAGGAGTACGGAGCCGGCGCCTACGTGTCTGCGCCTGCGGAGACAGGTCTCGACGCGCCCGTGACGTCAACGGGACGTGTGTGCGTGCGTGCGGCTTGGTGCGCTCCGGAAGGGGAGAGAGGCCGGGCCTAACTGCGGAGACAGGTCTCAACGAGTCTGTGACGTCAACGGGACGTGTGTGCGTGCGTGGGGCTTGGCGCGCTCAGGAAGGGAGAGAGGCATGACCTAATTGCGGAGGACCATGGCTACGACGCACTTCTGGCTACGACGCGGCGGACTTTGCTACGACGCACTTGACGGCGGGTTGCTGCTGCGCACCTGCTGCCCTGGCGGGGAGTGAGGGAGAAAACGGACCCTATATAAGGCGGAGCGCGAGGCTGCTCAGGAGTTCTCTCGGATTTGACGACTGTATCGCAACCATGTAATTAAACCGTTCGTTACGTTACCAATTCTCCCACCTCCACTGGACCCCTGGGTTCTTCACTTCGGGGAATGGTCGTCGTCACGAGCCAGGAAGCTCCCGGACGTGCGGCTCAAACCCCGCCTCTAACAACTGGTTGGCAGCGGTTGGGATCGGACCATGCGACATCGTGCTACATCTGCGGGTGAGCGTTTGGACTTTGCTTTGAGATTCGCCAGGCTTCAGATTATGGGTAATTAATTTTGAACTGCTGGGAATCCTTAGTGTTTGACTCGTGCGCTAGGTTTAGGTACAACCTCGCGACAAGTTTTAGAACAAAGCCAAAGCTAAAGAGCAGCGATCATGGATCTAATGAGGTTACTGAGAACAGATTTACTCTGTTTATGTGAAGAATTGGGTGTGGAGGTGGAGCAAAAGATGAAGAAATCTGAGATCAGTAAAGCGATTTCAGAGAGCGCAGAAGCAGAGGAAATTAAAATTGCGTGGGAACTGCTTCTGAACGCTAAGAGCGAGGCTGCAGCGAGAGAGGAGCAGGCTGCGGCGAGAGAGGAGCGAGCGCTGAAAAGGCTAGAGCTCGAAATTGAACAACAGCGATTAAACTCGCAGAACAGTAGAGTTGGGGCTCCGGTACGAGCAAGTGAGACCGAGTCGTATCAAATGAAGAAGCTCATGCAGCCGTTTAAAGTTGGGGAAGACGTGGGCCTGTTCTTAGTGAACTTTGAGAGGACATGTGAGAAGTTGAGCTTCGCCCCAGAAACGTGGCCGCAACGGCTTTTGACTTTGTTGCCCTGTGAGGCTGCAGAGGTTGTCGCGCGCCTTAGTGCTGGAGACGCGGACGACTACGACAAGGTGAAGTCCAGCCTTTTGAAACGGTACCGCCTTTCTGCCGAGGCGTTCCGTCAAAGGTTTAGAAACGCATCCAAAAAGAGCAGCGAGGGCTACTCGGAATTCGCTTACGGGCTTAAAACCAATTTGATAGAATGGTTGAAGAGCGAGGAAGTGTACGAAAGCCGAGACAAGGTAGTCGAGTGTGTGTGCCTCGAACAGTTCTTTCGTAGCATTCCGCAGTCAGTCAAGCTCTGGGTGCAGGACAGGGTAGGAGTCGACACTGTCGAAAGGGCCGCTGAGCTAGCCGAAGAGTACGCAACGCGTAGAAAGCTGAGCGGAGAGGAAAGCGAACCCGGCCGGAGCGATCAGCGCAAGACCTTCCGACAGGGAAACGGCTCGCGAGAAAACGGGCCCGAGAAGCCCGAAGCAGGACAAAAGGTCCCAGAAAAGAGCGCAGAACACTCGAACGGAGACGAGGCGCGGAAAAGCCAAACAGGGCAGTTCGAGGCTAGGAAGCCGTTCCTGTGCTACAACTGTCAGGAGCCGGGACACACAGCGGCCAGATGTAAGAAACCGCGGGTTGTGTTCTCGACCGTGACCGGTAGTGACGAGGACCTGGAGCTCCTTCGTCCCTATCTTCACGAGCTCCAGGTAAACGGAAAGCCGTGCAGGGTGCTTCGTGACAGTGCAGCGACGATGGACGTTGTTCATCCGTCGTATGTAACGACATCCGATTTTACTGGAAAGGTAGTTTGGATCAAGCAGCTGCTCGAAAAGCACAGTGTCTGTCTGCCTATGGCGACGGTAAGGATAACTGGCCCGTTCGGAGAGCTAGTGACAGAGGCGGCTGTCTCGCAAACAGTCCCGTTGGAGTATCCTTATTTGTTTTCTAACCGGTCAGAATTCCTGCTGCGCGAGAGGGGTCAACAACTGGGAGAAGGACTAGTTCAGTCGTGTACGACGTCCAGATCGCGTCAGCTCGCCCCTTTGTTAACGAGTGATCCAGAGCCAGAGGCAGCTGACGGGGAGCAAGCACTCCCAGAGTTGAAGGCAGAGAAACGGGATGAGAGGGACCAGGTTGTAGAACAGCCTGACCTCGTAGCACTAGAAGTGTACGCCGTCCCAACGAGCCGGCGAAAAAGGCGGAGGAAGACGGGATCAGTGAAAGATCTCTCGTAGCTCCGGCGTCACGTAACTTTGGTCCTCTGCTACGAGCAGACGGAGTGTCTTTGACAGTCGAGCAGAAGAGCGACCCTAGTGTGTCAGGGTTTCGCGGTACAGCTCAGGAGATTGCTAGGACCAATGTGACGGGGCATGAAAAAGGCGGATTGTTTTTTCGGCGCTATAAGGACCGCATTTTCACGTCTAGAAATCACGTGAAAATCGATCACTGCGACTTCAGGGCAAGAAAAAGGAAAGGCAAATTTAACGGCAATGCCGATGGGTTGAGCAGATTTTTCTGGTATCACCAAAAGCAGTAGGGATGATCTCAGAGGTCTTCGTCATCCACGGGAATGAGGATCCAAGTGGGGGCACTTCGTTAAAACCCCAACAAGGACCTCACAAATTGCAAAAAGTTTTTGTCTTTTGTATTTTGTTCATAGTGACCTCTTTGGAAAAATGAGTTGTGTTTTGGCGACAGCGGGTCTCGATACCCGCAATTGTCCTAAGGTTTTAAATTTGTAGTTTTTTTGCAAATTTTTGTAATCCGTAGTCCAGTCTGGCGGGTCTCTGGCGAATTCCGAGCGTTTGACTGCGGTGTGGCGTGGTGTTGTGTGGGACGTTTCCGCTAATGCCTCCGTTGTAAGAGGTTTGGGAGTTTGTTGGGTGCTTGCAGCGTCTTCTCAAGGCCTACTCCAAGCCCACCTCTTCAGGCCAGCGATCGTACCACCGGCCTTTCGAGGTTTCCCTGGCCCCGGAGGGGCTGTTAAGAATGGAACCTTCGGCGACCTTCTTCCGAGTTTCAACGCGGCGGAAACGAGTCATGATCTGTCCGGGAACGTCGCCTGCTGGACGGGGCCTACGCGAAACGAGTCTCGAGGAGTACGGACCCGGCGCCTACGTGTCTGCGCCTGCGGAGACAGGTCTCGACGCGCCCGTGACGTCAACGGGACGTGTGTGCGTGCGTGCGGCTTGGTGCGCTCCGGAAGGGGAGAGAGGCCGGGCCTAACTGCGGAGACAGGTCTCAACGAGTCTGTGACGTCAACGGGACGTGTGTGCGTGCGTGGGGCTTGGCGCGCTCAGGAAAGGAGAGAGGCATGACCTAATTGCGGAGGACCATGGCTACGACGCACTTCTGGCTACGACGCGGCGGACTTTGCTACGACGCACTTGACGGCGGGTTGCTGCTGCGCACCTGCTGCCCTGGCGGGGAGTGAGGGAGAAAACGGACCCTATATAAGGCGGAGCGCGAGGCTGCTCAGGAGTTCTCTTGGATTTGACGACTGTATCGCAACCATGTAATTAAACCGTTCGTTACGTTACCAATTCTCCCACCTCCACTGGACCCCTGGGTTCTTCACTTCGGGGAATGGTCGTCGTCACGAGCCAGGAAGCTCCCGGACGTGCGGC
>JAZHYW010035987.1:0-16146 GCA_037355805.1 Ixodes ricinus | reverse complement strand
CCTTGGGAGCGAATTATTTTAATATGTTTTAATTAATATTCCTCAAACTCTCCCAGGTGTTCCTTAAATCGAGCTTTGGGTTGGTGTCCACGAGGTGCGGAGCCTCCATCATCACGAGGCAACACCTGGTCACGGCTGCTCACTGCACCTTTCTGTAAGTGTATGCTTGTTAAAGCTTCAGTTTACTGGATGGCTTGGCTTTAAAGAGATGTTGAATTTCCAAAAACCGTTTTTATGTGCCTGGATAAAATAGGTGTGCAAAAAAAATAGTTTCACTGAAAAAAAAAAGAAAAGCCTTGTTTACCTTGCGAGTAACATTTTGAGCTAGGAGCGACACCGAAACAGGGTTATATTTCAAAACGCCGACTCTGAAATACAGGTCTTTCCAGAATTGCTCAAATGAGTCATACGACGTAAATATTGCGCAAAATTTCTCAACTCTCAAAATTACGAAAGTTTATTTAGTCACGTACCCGCGTCCTGCCCAGGCAGTTGAATTTTGTTTTGTTTTTTGTTTTGTTTTTTTTCGGGGGGGGGGGGGGAGTTTTGTCATTGTCTTTCAAATTAGGGAAATTATACGTTACGTGTTTATACAGCGACAACTTGGTCTGCCCGTGTATAAAGACGCTGCATTAAGGTTGGGGAGGATATATTTTGCCAGTGTGAGCGAAGCTTCAGTCCTAAGGTCTGTAACCTGGATCATGCAGTAGTAATAGTGTACAAACGCAAGAAGGTATACCACGCTCACTTAAACAAAAACAAAAAGTAGAATTTCCAAAGAAGGACACCATTTATACCAAACATTATATTGCCGAAGAGGCGAGAAAAGACGTACACAGGCGAGAGTGAAAAAACAAATGGGAGTGCTACTGCGGCAGTGTCTTTTATATTTTTAACTGCAGAGTTCAAAGTTAAAGAAGCTTCGCCATAAGAAAAAAAAAAGAAAGTTCTTTCTGTGGCATGATCTCTAAAAATTTCGGTGCGTCTACTTTCGCGGAGAGCACTCGGATAGCCAATCGCTGTCATCTACAAGGAGAGCTCGGCGAGTGACGTCATTGAAATGTTATTCTTAACGTGAAATATTATCTGGCTAGATGTTCTGCATTTCCTGAAGCCCAAAAGTGAAGACTGGATAAAAGCGTGGCCGCGAGGCTCGATACTGATTGGTTGACGAGTTGGCGAAGACTGAGGTACTCGAAGTTGATTGGTTAAAGTGGAGATCATGTGACCAGAGGGGTAGGCGAGGAGGAGCCCGACCACCTGTGCGCACTGAGGGAGAGGAACTCGAGACTATGGAAGTTCGCCAAGTTCATCAGCCCGATTAGCGGCAATGTATCGCTTCAGTCTAAGAACAACTATCAAGTGTACACATGGTACGCGTTAAAGTATCTGATGAAGAGCGCTTGAACGTAGGCGTCTGAAACCTCAGAGTATCACTAAACGTTCGTGATGCCAGAACGCTTCACGTTGCAACACAATTGCCTAGCAATTTCCCACAAATTTTGTAAAATGTTAGGCACTGAGCATGACGATATATGACGTGAAAGGTCATGCTTCAGTGTCGCAGCGCACGCTGTTTCTCTTTTAGGTATATTTTCTGTCTCGACATTGGCCGAACTCCCACCGCGGGCTGCAGCGATTGGCTCCCCAGAGTGCTTTGCGGGAAAATAGAAGCTCCAGATTTTTTTAGAGTCTTGCGGTCACTGACACCTTAAAGGGAAGGTGAAAAGGTTCTTCAGGAAAAAAGCGTTAGAGTTGGATTTTAGAGTAATCTTATCCCATAAATCTGAATCTCCCGTTCGTTTTTCCCGAAGATGTAACTAAACACGAGAAAACACGGAATATCTCCAACCAGTCATTACGTCATACGGCGGATTTTTCGGCCGCCACGCTCGTGCCGCTCGTGTGGGCAGCGCGTGCATTTGCAAGCTTGTCAGGTATTCACGACTCCAGCAAAACGGACGGTACCTTGCGGGAAAATATTGAACTGGCCGGAACAGGTCTTTTTGCGATTTTAGCTCATCCCAGTCGTCCCGCAGCGACTCTGTCGTAACCGTAGTACCACCCCTTTTCCGGGTTGCTCTGCACGAGACCAACGCAACCGCGTGATGCCAGACATTCCGCTTTTATCAACGTTCATCAGCACCATGAAAGGACAGGAGGCAGTCCTTTCATCGCTTCTTCGAAGAAATTCAAGCCTCTGGAAGCTCGCTCACACCAACTCATCGCCGCAGGTTCGAAGCGTGGAGGATAAAAATCGGTGCAAACCATTTTGAGTCCAATGCTCGCTTGCTGATGCCCCAGCGCTGTGCGTTGAGCCGACACATAGCACGGTGCGACCTGGTTTTAGACCGGACGCTGGAGTCGCGAATATTGCCCCGCACTGACACCAGTCGTGACGTCCTTTTCGGAACTTTTTGAAAATAGCGAGAGTGCGCGTCCGTAGCTTTGATAGGCGCTGAAGATGCCCGAGAGCGAAGACTCCGAAAACTCCTGATATGTCGTCACGTTCCGGGAAGGAGGGGCTTGAGCGGTACTTTGAAAATGACTTTCTGCAGCCTCTGCGCATGAAATTAATATATACAGGGTGTTTTTTGTTTTAAGCTTAACAGATTTGTTTAAGAAAAGCCGTGAAAGTTACACTTATGCCGCTTGTGGAGGTGAGTTATGCGGCCAGGGGGACATACTATAGGGGGCTAATCGTAATGATCAGTCGGCTAATTAACTAAAATTTGCTAATTACGTTTTAATTAATGAAAATAGACATATGGTTCCAATTAGAAATTTTCTCAGCGTCATCAAAAACCCCTAAATCAGTCATTTTCAGAAAGACTTTGAGCGCGTGAGAAGCGTAGTAGTGCACTGAAGTTACCGCTCGTGGAGCAGGTACAAAGCTAGAGTTTGCGATAAGGCGCCCGCGCGATTTTTCCGTCTCTTATTTAGCCCCAGCCTTGTACCTGCTCCACGAGTGGTAACTTTAGTGCACTACTACACTTCTCATGCGCTCAAAGTCTTTCTGAAGATGACTGATTTAGGGGTTTTCGATGACGCTGAGCAAGTTTCTAATTGGAACCATATGTCTATTTTCTATTAATTAAAAAGTAAATAACGAATTTTAATTAATTAGCCGACTGATCGTTACAATTAGCCCCCTATAATATGTCCCCCTGGCCGTATAACTCACCTCCACAAGCGGCATAAGTGTAACTTTCACGGCTTTTTCTAAACAAATTTGTTAAGCTTAAAAAAAAACACCCATATATATATATATATATATATATATATATATATATATATATATATATATATATATATATATATATATATATATATATATATATATATATATATATATATATATAATCTGCATATTGGTGATTCTAGAGGTGAAATGCAGACGATTTAAGAGTTTTCCCTCAAATACAGAACCGCCTCAATTTCCCTTTATTACGTCACAGTGATTGGTGCTCCCCTGCTCCGCGGGAAACACGGGTGTCTGCTATTGTTTTTTTTAATGGTGTACGTTGTTTTATAATGGACACCTTGAGTAGCGACTCCTTCAGTTTCGAACGGAGTGACTCGAGTCAGCGTTCTCGGAGCACCTAATCAACGGCGAAAAGGCGCGACTCTGCCGCTTCCTCGCCTTTGCAGACGGACTCGGAATAAAATGGGAGCAGACGACGCCGAGCACGATCGCTTTTATTTGACGTAGGTATTGAAAAAGTCTCCACAAGGTCAATAGAAAAAAAAAGCGAGTGACTGGTGACATCAGCGTTGCTAGTCGAAACGATCCAAAGCGATCGAGCTCTTCAAAGGGTGGTGCAAAGGCTGCTATACCATTATAAAAACCGAAAAAAAAATTCAACACACGCAAAACGTAAAGCTTGGTGTATCTACGCCGCCGGTTACGATACTTTTATACGGTCATACGTTCGCTCTGCACTTTACGAACCCCCTATAAATTGTATTCGTATACACGAGGAAGTCGGCCACGGTTTTCGATCAAGGCTCTGTCGGCCCAGTCCAGCATCAGCAGACCTCTCAGGCTCGGATGCACCCTGATTTATCTGCGCAAACAAAACATTAATCGGGATCGTGTTCTGCGTGATTGTCCAACCGCGCGCCAAAGTCACGTTCATACCCTACCTTGCTGTGTCCAGCACAGACGAGACCAGGGTGTCGAACCGAAATTATTATCGGTTCGGTTCCGGTTCGGGTTCACGGATTTCGGTTCAGCTCCGGTTCAGTTCCGGGGAGCGAAAAATAACGGTTCGAACCTGTTTGAACCGGTTCGAACCGGTTTGAACCGCTAAACTGAGAATATATGTTTCGCGTTTGTTTGGCAATAGGCACTTTTTCAAGAGTGGAACGAGTAACTATATAGCTTTTAATCATTTGTTGAATCCACTTTTTCTTTTTTTCATGTACCAAAACTAAATTGCGTTGTTTAATTTCGACGAAACAGTACATGAAAAGCTAGATTGACATATATGACTCAACATCTATTTCTTTTTACCTCAGTCGCACATATTTTGCCTGAATCTAAAGGTTATCAGTCTGGTGGGTCGTCTAAAATGCGCGTGATTAGTAAACCTTTGCGTTGCAATATTAAAAGTCAAGTCCTACTGTGCTCTTGACCTGAGAAATTAGTTTGTGAATACAATCATGAAATGGGCACGTTCTCGCCATATATATTCTGAAATCTAGATTATAAAATACGTTTTACAATATATATGATAACGATGCAACTGAGCTTAAAGCAATAATATTTTCAAAATATCAGGAGAGTTTTAGGACAAACCCTTTCAGACTACCTTTTATAGAAACTCTGAGTGGCAAGCACAACGCTTGCTTTCCTGACCAATATTGTTTAAACTCAGCGCCGTGATGCAGGTGAATAATAATGCAGAAAAGAGTGACCTTCGTATTCAGTTCGGATATGACCTAAAATAGAGCGCATTGAAGTGCAGCTTTTCGACATAGCTTGGCGTTTGATGTTTGTTTTTGACAAGATGCCGGTCAATTTAATTTGTGAATAAGCATCACCCTTGCTAATTGGTGATTTGTTGTTAAATACAAAGAAGTGGTATTTCATAGTCTACTCGACATTACAGCTACTTAACTGGTCACTTTCTGGCGGTCTGTGTGCACAATCGTCATAGTTCTGCCACGCGCCACTGTGTATGTACTTTGTTTTCATCCAGCCCACAGACACGTGAAATTGTTGTTCATCAAATAAAAGAAACAACAAACTTCTATATGTTTGAGAAGTTGAATATGCGTCAGGAACGCGTTATTTAAATCAGCTTCAAGATGAAAGAAAAATGCATAAGTTTCTCTCAAATCACTTATACACATGCTTTCGAGGATAAAAACGCCGGAAGAAATTTGCAGAGCATATTTCAGATAATTTGTAGGTGCATTAACTTATGATATACAGGGTGTTTCACGAAAGGTGGACAAATTCGATATTGCGGAAACTACGCGTCGCAACAAAACATGGCTAGTGTCGCTTTGGTCCTGGGCCAGGGGCCTACTTAGGAAAATTATTAAAGTCCGAGATATTTAAATTGTTAATTATTTTTGCGTAATTAACTTTTTTAATATTGTGTTTAAGGGCATAGTTTCAATTAGAAAATTGCTGAGCGTCATCGAAAAACACTAAATCAACAAATTGCAGAACGATCGGTGGCACGCGAAGCATTTTACGGCTTTCTGAAAAACCGTACAAATTCGACGGGTTTTGAAGTTTCGGTTTGTTATCGGAGCGCATCTCCGCCCCAGCAGCACCGCGCCCCGTGGAGAGATAGTGCAACCAGCCTCTGCTGCGTCGCGCGATGACAGCGCAGCAGAAGTTGGTTGCACAATCTCTCCACGGGGCGCGGTGCTGCCGGGGCGGAGATGCGCTCCGATAACAAACCGAAACTTAAAAACCCGTCGAATTTGTACGGTTTTTCAGAAAGCCGTAAAATGCTTCGCGTGCTTTCGATCGTTCTGCAATTTGTTGATTTAGTGTTTTTCGATGACGCTCAGCAATTTTCTAATTGAAACTATGCCCTTAAACCCAATAATAAAAAAGTTAATTACGCAAGAATATTTAACAATATAATTATCTCGCACTTAGTAATTTTCCTAAAAAGGCCCCTGGCCCAGGACCAAAACGACACAAGCCTTTTTTTTCGTGCGACGCGTAGTTTTCGCTATATCGAATTTGTCCACCTTTCGTGAAACACCCTGTATATATACAAGGTGTTTTTTTTAAGCTTAACAGACTTTTTTAAAACAAACCATGAAAGCTAGGTTAATACGGTCTGCGCAGGTAAGTTATATGGCCAGGGAGACATAGTATAGGGGACTAATCGTAACGATCAGTCGGCTAATTAGTTAAAATACGTTAATTAACTTTTTAATTAATGAAAATAGACATATAGTTCCATTTAGAAACTTGCTCAGCGTCATCGAAAACCACTAAATCAGTAATTTTCAGAAAGACTTCAAACGCGTGAGAAGCGTAGTAGTGCACTAAAGTTACCGCTCGTGGAGCAGGTACAAGGCTGGGGCTAGATAAGAGACGGAAAAATTGCGCGGGCGCCTTATCGCAACCGCTAGCTTTGTACGTGTTTCATGAGTGCTAACTTTAGTGCAATACTACGATTCTAAGGCGCTCAAAGTCTTTCTGAAAATTACTGATTTAGAGGTTTTCGATGACGCTGAGCAAGTTTCTAATTGGAACTATATGTCTATTTTCAATAATTAAAACGTTCATTAACGAATTTTAACTAATTAGCCGACTGATCATGACGATTATCCTCCTATATTATGTCCCCCTGGCCGTATAACTCACCTGCGCAGACCGCATTAATCTAGCTTTTGTGGTTTTTAAAAAAAATTATGTTAAGCTTAAAAAAACGCCCGGTATATCTTTATGGTGATAGGCCGTTTATTTATGATGTCAAGCCTTCAGGTAGTAAGAAAATATTTGTTATTGTCATCAATAAATTTTACTGTATGAAGTTCACATAACCGCTTAAGACAGACACGGGAGGACGATACTCGAAAATACGCCATCTGTTAAGTCTGCGGAACGTGCTTATTTGTTCGCTGTTTGGCAGCGTGAAACACCAGGTCGCGGTGTTTGCTAAAAAGAACTGTGTGCTCACGTTATAGATCAAGGCAAATGCACGAAATATGCAGAGAGAGAGAGAGAGAATAAATTATATTCTTCTAAATAATGTCATACACGACGCCTTACTGCAAAAATAACTATATGGGGATGCATGTTTTAAACGTAAACACGTTTGACGGAACTCCGTCTGGTTGGGTCAAAAAGTTGAGAAATACCGACCTACACAAACCAAGTCCTAAACATATAGTGGCCCGACGTTTCAATAGGTCTGGCTCCATAGGTCGACAGCCACTTAACCGCAGAAGGGTGGAAAGTTGGGCTAGTTGGTAGTTATTCATCTTGGTGTTGAAAGCGCACAAAAGACGAGGACAGAGTAAGAAACACAAACGACGGACGAGCGCTCTTAAACAGCCGACGGTTAAGTGACAAACGCCACTTAACCGTCGGCGTTTGTCAACGGACTAGGGCACTTGAAGAAGAAAAAGTGAGTGAAGCAAACGACACACCGTAAATAGAAAAGAAGCTGCTGCTCTCTACATGCAAATAGTCGCCCCTGATTAAAAAGATCGGTTTTGAAACCTCGGACTTTTTACTGCTCAGGACTTTGTTGGTTATGGTGCGTATTTTTCTAGTGGAGATGCATGTAATGATGTTCCTAATTACACATAAATATCGCAAAGGACAGACAATATATTTCTAATTTAAATCACATTAGGACATCGGACTGCATGAGCTCGAAACTTCGCAGAATACTGTCTCGGGGGCTAAAGTTATATTCGGTTTTACATGCACTTGTTTTGTGGCCTGATTTTACAACTCCGTGTTTTATGAGTCATGCGCGCTCTAACATTTTATGAGGCTGCATCATATCATCGCCAGACTGCTATATATACTGCACAACTTTACAATTTGGACATCGCCTTTTTCTATACTTTGTTTCAGCTTAAAGGGGCATTGCAAAGGGACGAAGAAAACCAAATGCTGCTTTGAACGGCGTGCCTATCAGTGTCAAACATGAGCGTTCAGTGACGACATTGGTCTGGAACGTCGGATAATGATGACATAGAATTCTACAGGTAGAACTGGCTAAATAGGCGCAAAGTACCCTTTATGATCCTTTCAAGCACGTGACTCTCACTCATATATTTGCTTGGAACACCCGTAAATTGGTGGGGCGCTCACATCTTCATAACTGGATGTTAATTTCCAACACTTAGGAACATCGCGCATGGTTGTTTCACGCTATTGTCGTTTAGGTTCTCTATTTGCTCAGACCAATAATGTCATCAACAAAACAAAAAAATGCTCTCAAAATTTTGAACACCTTTCAGCTATTGTGTTCGAAATACGCCAGATTTCTTGTATACGCCAGATTTCTTGTTTATTTTATGTTTAATGTGTTGCTAGAGTCCCAGCCACTAATTCGAGTTAAAGCAATGCAAATAAAAAAAATGGCCAGAAACACTTTGCATGGCCCCTCTAAGTCAAGATGCAGCCTATGCTACAAACAAACACTAAGATTTTGGCTAGGTACAAAGATAAAGTGTCGCGAGAATTACACGAGGTATATGAAATTAGGACCAGGGAGAAGAAATGTATAAGTGACACGTCCCTATCTTTATCTACAAATGAGTTTGAATTTCTGAAACGCGGGCTGAGCAGAGAGGGTAAACAGGGTTTTTGTGGCTATATAACGTGTGAAGTAAACTGCAGTTGAGAGTGCACCTTGTCCTGTTCCCCTTCGTCTGTGTCCCTGTATTTTTTCGGCGCTTTTTGTTTGCAATGATCCAACTGGCCCAAATCTCTACTTTACTATGCTACAAGCACGAGCCTTTGGTCCCGACCACGTGCACTGCAGGAGCGCGCGTGCTTGGACGCTGAAAGCCCGGAGCTCACTTTTTTTAGTTTCTGATGCGCTCACACTTAAAGTGAAAAGGAGTATCGTGTTGAGAACATCTCATTTTAACAAAAAACTGAACTGTTTAACATGGTTTGCACGTGACATCAACGCACTATACTTCGTTTCAGCTTGGGTCCAGACGCAGCCGATACTACAAGCGCGAGCTCCGGGCTTTCAGCGTCCCTGCCAAGCACGCGCGCTCGTGCAGGGCAGGCACTGTTCAGGGCCACATGCTCGCGCTTGTAGCATCGGCTGCGTCTGGACTTAAGCTGAAACGAAGTATATGCGAGTGGTCAGAGATTTCTTTTTGCTGAGAAAATCAAATCCCGAGGTGCAAAATGCACACTGCCGAAGGTTTGCGCTGAGTGCAGCCCATGTATTCAGAAACAAAAATTATTCTTGCTTGGTGTAGCGTCGTGAGGAACGGCGCGAGCGTCTGGCACCCCGAAAACGCGCTTTCTGGCAGGGGTGATTTCGCAAACGATGTAGTTTTGCAGGATGACGCTGTCTGCTCTGTGCCGAAGATGCGGAGCAGAGGAACGTTTACAACACAGAGAAGTTTTTAACCCTCCCACCCCACCCCCCCCCTTTTTTTTTTCATTTGACAATGTTCTTTAACAGAATACTTTTTATTTCTGGGGACTCCTCTCTTTGTTTGAGGTGCCAATTCGACAATTATGTCACTTTCATTTGTTTTGCAGTAATTCTTCATTTCTTTTATTTTTGCATCCAAAAACTGTGAAGTTTAAACAAAACTGCGAGAATTTGAGCGGCTGCCGACTTTCGGCTGTCCGTCAAAGGCCACTAGAATCTTTCTTTCAGGTATCCCTGCCGTACAAACTTGTAGTTCTATTTATCGTCAGATTAATAAGCCATATTCAGTCTTTTCGATGCTTCTATTCTCGGGGACAACTTTCTCAGACAGTTCAGCAACAACGAAAACATGTTTGAGTGCCTCAATGATGTGTACATGTAAAATGATTCATGCAACAATTTTTGCACTTTCAGTAAATACTACTAAGAGGTAATCCCTGACGTTGATAGCTTGCAAAAACACCCATTAGTTTTCCTCTCTGCTCAATGGCAGACGCAGAAAAAATAAATGAAAGAAACAGCTTTCCCCTCCTCAACTCGCTATTAGAACAGGCGGACATGTGATCTGACGCTAATTGTATGCCGCCAGTGTTCATCATAGTCATGCGCTGGGGCTGGCAAAGAATAAAGCATGGATTGAGATTTATGCTTTATTAGAGTTCGGCTATTCTCACCTTTGATTGAACACGAGCCATTACGAATGTTTGGCGATGCTGATAGTCAAGAACCCGAGCACTCGGCTCAGGCTCATGACAACCGAGTACGTCACGGTGTCGCATGACTCGCGGTGAAAAGTCATGATGGCTAATGCCCCTGAATAAAAAAGGCAGCGACATCTTCTCCCTCCTCCTCTCACGCAAACACCTTTTCTTTTTACGTGTTGCTTTTTTACACACGCGCGTCGACGGTAGCGCCGCCTGGTTTGGCCCAAGATAGCAGGCGTCATTCTTCAAAGGATGTCGCTACTTTTCTGTGTAAATGGGCTTTAGTGATGGCATGTGACGTCACGGTGTCAACAACGCTAATACATCTATATTCCGTTGCAACTCAAGAAGGTAGGGCGAGGGAAAAGAAGGCCGGGGAGGAAGAAGCAGACGAAACGTTGGAGAAGGGAGGGGAAATCGACGTTCTGAATCTAACTCGACTTGGACGCGGTGAGTAATCTACGCCACGGGGCCACGTGACGTGACTATATTTGACAGCATGTGTTGAAACCGCGACGTCACGTCAGGTTTCAACAATATAAAAGCGCCACGAAAACCCACAATTTCTTATACATTGCAATTCGGTTTATGACAATTTGATCACTACATAGAAATGCAGCTGCCAATTTTAACTTCTCCAACACTCATTTTGTAATTAAAAAAAATTACCGTGAACCGTTTTGAACCGGTTACCTTTATATTTTTTTCCGGTTCAGTTCCGGTTCAGTTCCAAGATGGCGACGAAGATTTCGGTTCGGTTCAGTTCCGGTTCGGCTAAAAATAACGGTTCTGTTCCGGTTTTCGGTTCGGTTCCGTTCCGGTTCGACACCCTGGACGAGACTATCCTCGATAATCAATGAGTATCCGTGCAACGTCGATCAAAACATGGCGCTAAGTGAACGCTCGGGTGGTTTATTAGCATGTCCAAAACAAACAAAATACGCTCCAAGGCATTTGCCGAAAAGAGCCCGAGCTGAAAACGAAATTCGAACGCGTCATTCGTCTTACCTTGAGCTCTTTCATTAACAAAAGCGAGAAACCGAAGACCCACGCCGCAGCCGAAGCAGCCATTTTTATTCTTCTCTCTCTTCCCGTACCGGAACTTAGTCCGCCATCCGGAAATGCGTCATATCTTGCTCCTTTGACTCCTCGTGCACCGTCTTCGAACTCGGTGCACGGGAGCTTGACTCCGAGAACTTAACAAACGTGCACCAAAAGTCGGGGTTTTTTTTGTTTTTGTTTTTTGTCATTTAGTTGAAGGATTTTTGGCCGCTACTGAATACGCCCAGTGTCTTCCTTTACGCAGGGAGGGCAAAGAAGTCGACAAGATGACCGTCTTCTACGGCAGCGCCAACTTTAAGAGGGGCACCAGGAGACGTGTCGCAATGTTCCTGAGGCATCCGGAATTCGAGAAGAAAACTTTCAAGAACGACATCTGCTTACTTCTGGTGGGTAAGCCCGTTAACGAACTGTATACGGCCCGCAAGTTCGTCCGCTTCCTGCGCGCCTCGCGCGCTCGTTTATACCTCAAAATGCACCCATGTGCGCTTGTTTCTCCTCGACCTCAACCAACGACGGGGCGAGCTATATAGGGAACGCGTTCTCTACGCATTCCCTATTTAGGGAACACGTCCCCTATGGGGAGCACAAGTTCGTCTGCTTCTTTTGCACGGGTTGTGGTGACGTCAGAACGCCGAGCTCTGATTGGCTCTCGCTGAAATATAGTGGGTAGACCTCAAGGCAGCTTGTTTTGAGGTCTACCCACTATCCTGCAATGAGAGCCAATCGGAGCTCGGCGTCTTTCTGACGTCACCACGATCCCTGCAAAAGAAGCAGACGAACTCGCGTCCGCGTATAGGAAAATCGTGCCCCTGTTGGCGTTTCGCTATAGGGAACTCGTGTCTCTCTTTGCCTTTTGATGAGACAAAGACTCGCACACGCGTGAAGACACTCGCTCGCCGCACATTCGCCGACAACTTAATAAACGACGGGTGTGGCGAATCCCAAGCATTTCTATCGTCGCTTCGCGTCCAATCATACTGCGACGAACCAATCGCGAAGCAGGAAGGTGGACGTAATAAGGCACTGTGTTTTAATGCGAATAGCATTCTTTGGATACTTCACGCACTTTTCGTCTATGTATCTATCTATCTATCTATCTATCTATCTATCTGGCTATCTAACCTCTTACGCCGCGGGTCGATAAATAAATAAAAAAGACCGGCGCCGGCTGGGATTCGAACCGTTGACCCTTTGATCAGCAGGCAGACGCGCTAACCACAGAGCTGTGAAGGCAGTTTTTTTTTTTCTTTCTATTGCAAGAAAGCAGGGTGTTCAAATTCCATGTAAAAGTCCACTGCAGCACACTTGGCAGCGCACATTAAAATTCCCGCATCTCGAGAAGAGGGCCACACACGCTCAGCCACTCTGGCTTGGGCTCGCGGGCCGAGAGAGCTATGAAGGCAGTCATTCACGGCACTCTAAACATTTGTTTATATCTTATCATAGGACGCGCTGCAGCGCTGTCACAGCTACCGGTGCGCGCGCGTCCATGCACGAGGGCTAGCTCACCCCTCTCCCTCTAGCTCACCCTCTCCCGCGCTCGGGAGACCTCTAGCTCAGCCTCACGAGAGCGGAATGAGCCCTCGTGCATGGAACGCGCGCGCACCGGTAGCTGTGACAGCGCTGTAAGCGCGTCCTATGGTAAAGATATAAACAACCGTTTAGAGTACCGTTGGTTGAGACTAGCTGAGACGCCAGAAAGTCTGGTCGGTACCATTTTGAGTGTTTGTGCGTATGGCGCGTGCTTTGCTCGCCTTCCTAAGTGACACAAACGCACGTGCTGGGCTGCGGAGATCGTGCGCAGGGCTGTGAAAGTGTCAACAAATTTAGAATCGCCTCAAGAGTGGGCTGGCGTATCTAGAGTGTGCTGGCCACCTGACGAACGCGCATAACTCCGCACCGTTTGATGCTATTCGCATTAACGTAGATAATCATTCCCAAAGGATGGGTTCTGTTTTTTTTTTCATTTTAACTGGCCCGGGGGGGGGGGGAGAGGGGGTTACGCAGCAGGGTGAATGGCAGGGCACAGCAGGTGTAGGAAAAGCTAATCGAGATTCGATAACAGCGCCCTGCGCGGCTTTCGACACTTTTGCCTTCACACGGCCAATCGAGTACCGCAGCTGCTTTTTCTCCCTACTTCTAGTTCTAATTTATTCTATCTTTTATACAGGACGCTACGGCCAACGTTGGAGCCACTAAATGAGCTACGCTTAGAGTATCGGCACTCTGTTCCTCAATATTGTAGTGGGCGCCGCTATCTTGGTTCTTGTACAGAGCAGACGCAACTTCCGATCGTCATGATTCAAAAGCGCGACTTTTTCAGCACTAGATTCTGTGTTAGGAAGCTCATGTAACATTGCTTTGCTCTATCGCCGAACTGTTTAAACATTTGTGGAGGACGCAAAAGCATTTCTTGTGATTTCAGATAAATCTTCAGATAACTAGCAACCATGATTTTAAGCCACAAGATGGGTAAGTGTCGTTACTCTGATGCGTTGATGATTTAGTGGCACTAGCCAAAGCGGCTGGCGTCCTTGTATTCGCGCAGCTTGAGAGCCGTTCAAGGATGTCCACGCGCGCTCTTCACTTCAGAAATGTCCCGCGCCTCAGCACGCTCATGTTGTACATGATTAATAAATGTTCTAAAACAAACAACAAGTATTACGAAAAACCCTGAAGGATACCATTACTAGCGCTTTCATAAAACGCTGAAAGTAGTGTTGCGTATTTAATGGTTCACGTTTTATTTGCGCTGGTGGAGAGACGCTGACAGATGCTTATACACCGTTTAAATGTTTACAAAATCACAGCCCAGCGTGCTATCTTTGAACTCCAGCACATGCTTGTTCGTCGCTTTGCAAAGTGACCAAAGCACCCGCCGTACGAACGAACTCTGAAGATCGCATTGGCCAGCCGGCCAGAAGATTTTTGTTTCCAAAATGCTGGGCTATGAAGGTCGTACAGCTCAGCATGCATCTTCACAGCCACTGATCTCCACTAGGCGGCTGGATGGCGCATTGAGCAGACGGGTATGAAGCCTCCGGAAGTAAGCTGCTTGTCCATGAAGTCAGTGCTTGACAGGCTTTTCAACTCTTCCAATCGCAGGTTTTAACAGCGTCTAGGGCGCTGGATTTTTTCTTGTTATATGAAGAGACCCTGCTTGCTGCGCCGTAAGAGCGCATGCAGACCCGAGAAATCTCCTGGGAAGCCATTAGATGCGAATTTTGTTTGGATTCTAGCTGATCAAGTGTGCACATGTCCCTCGTTTAAATGCCTTATTATCGGGATTTAATTCAAAACGAGGTTATTAAAACCCACTCAAAGACACAAGAAAGCATGAACCAAAACATCGACTGGATGCACTAGGAGGCCCAGCAGACGCCCGACTTTTTAAACAAGCATCGAACTTTTAGTGACTTCAACTGCACCAGTTTCGGAAAGCAGCTATGCGCCAGGCATCTGGCCGCCGCCATGTTTCCGCCACTGATCTCTATTATAGGGGGCGGGATAGCGCATAGCCGGCTGCTCTCCGAGCAGGGCGCAAGTGAAGCCATTGGAAGTTTGATGCTTGTCCCGGAAGTCGGGCGTCTGCTTGGCTTCCTAGTGCTTCCAGTCGATGTTTTGCTCCGTACTTTCTGGTGTCGTTGAGTGGGTTTTAATAATCATGCTCCGAATTTAATCCCGAAATGAGGCATTTGAACTTGGAACATAGGAGCACTTGATTAACTAGAATCTCAAAATGTTTACACTGAATGGCTTCTTATGGTACCTCTCGGGTCTGCATGCGCTCTTACTTCGCAACAAGCCGGCTCTCTTGAGGTGACAAGCGAAAATCTAGCGCCCTCGACGCTTTTCGAACCAGCACTCGGAAAGGTTATAAAGCCTGCCAAGCGCTCACTTCCGGGACAAGCCGCTTACTTCCGGTGGCTTCATACCTGTTTGGTCAATGCGCCATCCAGCCCCTATAATAGAGATCAGTGGTTCCCGCTCATGTGAGCAAGTACGTGCAACTTCGAACCTGCCAAAGTTGCGTTCGCGCGCACGCTGCGCATGCTTGCTCAGAGATTAGTGTCCACAGCTCATCACGCGCATGTTCGTCGATTCCGAAAGCGGGCAAATCACGCGCCGTTCGTACAAGCGCTGAAAATGACACCAGGGTTAGGAGCCCTTCCTACCTAAGACCGTGACTCCGTGCATGGTCTGACTCGACTCATTACAGGCGCGCGTCTAAAGACTGTGAAGCGAAGTTTAACAGCGAAATTCCCGCAGCAAAAATCTATTACAACACGCTGCCGCGAATTCGCCGGCATCAAACTCTATGAACGGTTCGAACGTGGTTCCAACTTCAGAGCCAGTCGGAAATCAAAGCGAGTTTCTTAAGCGACTCGTGTATACCACGCCGGCAGACGCTGGCGCAGGGCACCAGTCAGTCAAAAAACTGCCGGTCGCGGCGGACGCCGGACCGGCAGTTGGGGCTCGACATCGCTACTGACGCCATGACGAAACCGCACTTGTTTATTCAGGTGCTGCTCCTGTCTGCTATCGTCCCATCGAAGCTTGCCGTGGATTGCCCCACCGTGACCTGTGGTTCCACCGACGACGCACATCATCTGTTCAAGGAGGATGACACCGTACAAATGCCGCACACACCCACTCTGCTAAGCTCAGCCAGTTTCACCAACTTCGGCTGGCAACGAGGAGCAACGACTGCGGAGCCTGGGGAGGGTCTACTAAAGCCGCTTCAACGGTCTGGCCAGTTG
>JAZHYW010035986.1:0-33416 GCA_037355805.1 Ixodes ricinus | reverse complement strand
TTCCACAAAGCCTGCTTCCGTATATTTTTGTCATCGGTTGCTTGACCGCCCTGACCCCTGTTAGAGTGTATAGCTTGTAATTACGATATCGGAGGTGTTCTGTGGCAATAAAATACTCTTGATTCCTGTTTCACCTTAGAGACACAAAGTCATAACTTTTTGGCACAAAAAGTAGGTTTACGTTATGTGCAAGAAATACAGGTGAGTCATCCGATTTCATATGTATGTAAGCACATTTGTTTTAATGATTTCCGAAGTGTGTAGTTTACGGGCGCGGTACAGTGGTTTCAATAGTGCACTCAACACACTTTCCTGCCAATCGACAGCTTATGAATCAAGATCGCTATATATGTGTAAGGTTTTACTGTCAGCAAGGTTGCAAGCCCTTATGACAAAATGCCCAAACAGTTTGTTTGTTTCCCGCGTTAAAGGGCCCCACAAGCTTTATTGACTCTCTCAAATGCGAAGCACGCCCAATGAATGGGACGTTCAACGCTTGCGTGCCATTCCGAGTTCGGCATCACTGCTAGCTCAACCAAACTTGTATGTATGCCAGAAAAGTACTAAGATATACTTGTATGCTCATATTCCACCGAGAGAAGGCGTTGTCAGATCTGTAAAGCGCAGCAGACGTATATTACTAGGTAGAGGTACGGCACATACTTTAACGAGTAACCGGTCGAAGATTATGTGAACTCGGGAATACACTGTTATTGCAGTAAGTAGTATCCTAGAACTTACAATGTATGACATTTATAGAATCACGATAGCAGCGCAGTATGCTCGCTTTTTATTTCGTATGACTAATCACGGCTCAAAAGGGCATGTGTTCTTTTTTAGGCTTTCTAGTGCAAATCTAAAGCTATCTGCTAGAGGCAGACTTAGTGCTCGTTACTCGAAAATGTCATGGATTGCTATTGCAAATTACCGACGCACGAAATGTAATGGATTACCGTTAAAATTACTTTCACTAAAAAGTATACAATACTTTCACTCCGTTAGCGATTACAAAACATTTTAACGCTAGCATTGACAAGACGCTTCCTTGTCCAGAATGAACAGTAGAAACAATTTTGACATTTTTCGCAAGTGTTTCCTGGCAACACAACTTTTCATTTCTTATACACCCGTATATCGTAGTCCTTGTAAAATTGCAGCGTATTGTATTGAAGAGATCGCGTCGTAGGTGCACTTGTTCACTTCCTAGGATGACAAGGCAGAGCTATAACCACACCTGCCGACTGTACGTGGCCTTTGTTGTCCTTGTCAAGTTCGCGCTATTTTATTCGAGCTGATAAGAACGAACTAGCCCAAACCAAAGTCGTGTTATTCTCTTATCGTTTCTGCACGTGTTCTTTATTGGTGAACCAATCATAAACAGAAAAAGGCCTGGTGACTTGAGCGTTTGAGGCGGCCTAGAGAGGTAAACATGTATAGAGCAAAGATAGTTTACAACGTGAACGGCACCCCATTTTTCCAGATGTATTTTCATTCGAAGTCATTATCATGTTCTTACGACCTAGAGATCTAAGAGTAAACTACAAAAGCATAGCTATTTCAACTTCGTTTTATTTTTTCTTACAATAAGAAATGGTAGACGTGCATGCGAGCGGGTGCGCAATAATCATGATGTTTAACCTGAGATTGGGAAGGAAAATTGTAGCTAATTGAGAAGAAAGAGTAGAATGGAGTCAGACAAGCGTGTATAAGACCTCTAAGAATAAGCAAAAGCTTACTTTCAGCGGGAGTGACAAGGCATTTTTGTTCTAAACAGCATTATAACCAATTCTAACATGGCTACCTCATTCGAGCTAGATGTTTTCCTAAATAAACGATAGTTATGACATCACCATCAACCTTCAGAGCAAAGCGAATAATAATGCGAAGCTGTCTTGAGCTTCTATACTGCCCAGTAACCTCCCATTAAAATTTAAAAACGCTTCGCAAGTTTACTTCCTACGTAAAAGCTTATACTCGCGACTGGTCCGGTGGACTCATGGAAGAGCCAGAGTGAACGGTCCGTCACCTTCACGCAGGTAACAAGCGACAGGCGGCAGTCCAAAGCCGACAGCAAAGGCGCCTAGTTCAGTCTTATTAACAGAGGCTCTGCGTCTTCGAAATCGGGACAAGCTGCGACGTCGCAACACCGAAATTCTGGACACTCTACACTTTGCTCGACTCGCGAACTTCAAAGCTGCTGAGAAATCCTCTCCAAGTTGGCACTAGAAAAAAATGGTACGGTCCTCTTACCGTCAGACGCGTTGTAGTCCAAAGACCAGCCCAAAATAGATCGTCTATCTAGATTGGTTAAGTCTCGCTATGGTTGTCAGAGAGGGTGTCTAGTTCTGTGTTTTCTTGGCTTTTTTGACAATGAGTAGGCAGCGTGGTAATGACCAGCACAAATAAAACAGTCGGTTCATGTTCTGTATAGAACACACATCACAAATAGTTTGTTTTTAAATATGTATAATAAACGTGCTTAGAAAGCTGTACAATGTTCCAGTCTAGTGGGACATTACATTCAGTAAAATAATGCGGGAGATGTCTTGGTGCGGTGAGTCGAAGCAAGTCGCTAGAAGTGTCAAAGTGAATGCAGAAAGTTCGCTCAAGGAGGAAAATGGCTATTGGGAAGTCTTAAGATTGCTCCTAGAGCTTCTACTGCGAGATTTGCATCCTCAAGGGCACGTTTTTCGTACTAACAATGAAGGTAGAGGCGTGGCAATGAGCATCACGTGGGCAGGTATTAAACACGAAACTTTTGGTGGCTCACCTGCTGAGGCAACGAAGGGCATCTGAAACGTTCTAAAGAAATACTGAGGAATTTTTTATACTACCTGGGCGATCTATTGACGAGCAATCAAAATCTCAGCTATTCTCTTCTTCACACTGTCCTGCTGCCGACACCTTGGCCTGGACTCGAGAACTCCACCTGAGGGTTTCGAGGCGCACACCTTGCCTCCACGTTCAATGAATGTCAATGTCAAAGCTTAAATAGACATTGACCTTCATTAAAAAAATACTAAAAACCAGCACACCACTTGCGCCAGCTGTTTGCTTGATCAGCTTGCTTGATAACCGAGTTTACACAGCACTACCAAAATAACATGCCTATTTGAACCCGACTTTGGTCGGTTTAGGCATGTTACTGCTATGAATGTATTTTCATTCACAAAAATGTCACACGAAAGGTGCAGCTGCTCGCGTACAGAAGAGTCCAATCAAAACTAGGCGCAAATAATACTTTTTCAAAATTCAATCGAGAGTATTTCTCATCATATTTTTTGCGTAACTCCAACATTTTGAACGCAACGGGGAAATGCCAGCGCGCGGTTGACCTAGACCCGCATAATATAATTCAAAAGTAATTTATTCCGAGTTAATTGTGCGGAACCCTTCGGCGTGCGCAACCCACAATGGTGGATATTGGAAGTATTCAACACTACTAAAGGTGACCATTCTTATTTTTAAAATCAGAGATCAAATCTCCGATGCCATGTTTTTACACCTAGCTAATGAACCTTCCCTTACAGAGACGGCAGCCAGCAGCAAACACGTGACACTTTTCTGGAGGTTAATGAACCGTAGAATGACAAATTTAGAAGCAACCATAAGGCTTGAATACAAGACGTCATGTGGTGCAAAGCAATCAAAAGTAAAAAAAGCAGTCCTATGTGAAATTTAGGCTACCGTCGCAGCAATAGATAGCTGTGACACCTTATCGGTCTGTAATGTGTACTTATGTACCTCTTCCTTAGCGAAGGAACCGTTGCCGATGTGTTCTCAAAGGGTGACAGATTCACTCATTCCAGTTGAAGCCCTCAAACGGACAAGGCGTGAGACGCAGGTGGCATGATGCGACGTCGCTAAAGTCTCTTGATACGTATTTTACAAGTAATGACAACCAATACAAATGACAAATCACAGCCGCAGGAACAAAATGGCGGCATTCAGTTCAAATCTCTTCTGTGCGCCACCATTCGCTTCCTAAAACGTGCACCGTCATGCAGTCGGCGCTTCAAAGAAGTCGCTATCAGGAAACTCTCATCTAGGGACTTCAGACGTCACCATAACTCCGCGCCATCTAGCGGGCGGCACTTGACTATATATGCGTAGCTGTCCTCAGCACATGCCGTTTTGCAAGCGGCGCGTCGAGGCAGCTGGCATAGATCCGTGGTAACGCGCTCGCTTCACAACCAGCGTGCTCGGGGTCGAATCCTGAAAAAGCCGTGACGGACTTTCCGAGGATGCTGCCATATCGACGACATACACCCTACGTCGCTGTATTTATCATCGCCTCAAAGCTGACCGATCACTTTCATACTGTAACTAAATTTCATTACTGATTGCTGTTGCCGAATACTACAAATTTAATTAAATTACGTTACAAATTACCATGACTTAAAATAAAATTAATTGCATATTGCTTCAGAAGAGTAATGACCTTACTTATAAAAACAAAATATATATATATAATATATATTTTACAGTAGGAATTTTTGTGAACTCTCGTCCTGCACTTACCTTATAATCTCTTTGACAGGACATCCTGACCAGTGAAGAAAATGCGGTGTTTGTCCGGTGCATCCAGGAATATATATATAAAAAATCCTCTCCAGCCCCAGCGCCTAGCTATACTAAAGCATCTTCGGATTTATGGCGCTTTACAAAGCCAACAGATATTCTCTTTCCATATTGTGTCGCTGCATTTCGCATCCCGCAACCTCGCTTCACCGTCGTTACGTCAGCATCGGCGTCTGGACCCGCTCAAACGTGCTGAATGACAGTATCCGTGGTCGAACAAATGTCCGGTTTCTGCAGACTTCCAGTATGTATCCATTTCCATTGTAAGGGGCCCGAGGACGAGTCATGCTACCTACCAGAGATGGCAATAATCACTTTCAAGAAGTAACTAAATTACACTACTAATCACTTTTCTGAAAACTGGAAAATGTAATTAAATTACATTATAGATTACCGCAAACTAAAGGTAATGACATTACATTACAATTACTTTCCAAAAGTAATGAAATTATTTTGAAATTACTTTGACATTACTTTTGAATACCGTGAGGCAGTAGTTCGCGCTCATTTTATTTACCGTATACACTAACACAGTGTTTACAAAACAAGCCTTCGTTTGCCCCCACAGCGCGTGTGCAGGAACCAGATCAGGGAGGAGCGAGGCGCTGCGCATGCGCAGTGCCGACTGGAGCGCCACCGCAGTGATGTCACGTCAAAGAGCTGAGTTGGTCTATGTGGACCAAAACTCAGATCTTCCTGTTTACACCGCAACAGCCTTATGTGCCTCAAAGGGAACCATACTGAACAGTGGTTTTGCTGGCGCACACGACATAAGCGTTCAACATGATAAATAGATTTCTTTGTATGTGGCTCAGAAAGACAGTCGACTCACCGGTTTCTCTGTTCAAAACTGTGAACGTTTTTACTAAAAGAGGTTGATGTGTTTCTTTATTCCTGATTTGGAAGTTGTAGTCCGTGTCCGTTTGTTAAGTCGGGAAATGGCAGCTCGTTCTTACAAGGAGTCGCCACGTGAAACGTTTCCCTTCCGCCTCGGACGCAATCTAATTCTATTCTTCCGAGAGCACTATACTCGGCGAGAACTTTTCTTGGCAATGCAGTGGAGAGGAGGAGAGCCCGCGCACAGCTTTATTCAGCGCCTCAAAATGGGAGAGGGAACGCGTGCCTGTACCCTTTACTGCATTGCCAAGAAAAGCTGTCGCCGTAGTATAATTGGCCTATTTTCGGTCATTCCTTTCAAGGAGCATTTTTCCGAACACCCAAAGGGTCCAAGCGTTTGCGCATTGTCACACAAAGGGACCGGTTAATTGCCAAGCAGAAGCGTCGCCAGTTGCAGAGATGGCGCGAGCTTCCTAAATTGTGGACTTTCCCAACAAAAGGGGGCGATATCTGCTTGTAGGCTTATTCCCGAATAAACTTCCCAAGGGAAAACAGCGAGAGATACCGCGAGCGGCACCTGCTTTGCTCGAGGACGCACGGAACGTTCTGGGGCTTTGACAAGGCATTTTGAATTTAACTATTTATTTTGGTCGTTTCTTGTTCACAATAATCGAAGCTTACGGTTTGACCCTGCTTGACGAAAGTACAAGGCTGGGGATCTGTTCGGCTTGTCCTCTCAGGTTTTAACTTATGTTTAACTCACTGGTGATGTGCCCGTCGCCTTGTAGCCTAAGAGCTGCTCATCCCTAAGCTGACGGACTGTCAGCTTAGGGATCAACGGTGGAAGCTACGTGTTTGTTGGAGCAGCCACACGTCTATCGTTCGCCAAGTAACCACGCTCTTGTTCATAGCCACGCGCAGAGAAAGGGACGGGCAACGTGATTAAAAGGAGGTGTTTATTGGTTCTGGTTAACTTGCAGCTCCCACAGCACTGTCAGCTTAGGCCTGGAGTTCGTTAAGCCGTTGCCTTCCAGCGATGTCTACACGCAAGCTTTTCTCCTTCGCCTTCATAGCCCTCCTTAGTGCGTCTGTCCAACTCTTCGTACAAGGCTTTGCGCTCAGGTGGCCGTCGATTATTTCCTCTGATGCTCTTTCCCAACATTTCACCAAGCAAAATAATTTTCTCTTCTTTTCTCAAGCTTGCAAAAGAATTTTCTCATTTAGGACAAAGGTAATTTCAAAAGTGAGTGAGTAATTTTCTCAAAATTACTGCATGAAAGTAATTCATAACAGTACTAAAGTACTTGCCTAGATAATTAATTCATTACATTATTCATTACTCCAAAAAGTAATTTAATTACTGTAATTCCCTTACAGTAATGTTATTAGTGCCTTCTCTGCTACCTTCTGCAGCATTTTCTTTTTCTTTGGGCGCCCATCAGAGTGCATGGAAATAGAGTCATTGTTATTAATATTGCTGCGCGTATGAGGGCTCGCACTCTACGCTCTAAAAAGAAATACGTTCTTGAAAGGCTCTTCGACACCCCAAGAACTCTTTCCGTTCGTAAAGAACGGTTTCCCTCAGACACTATCGCCCCCTGGGGCGCTAGAAGGTCAACTGGGCGATGAAAACCTTTTTCGCATCACAAAATGAGCTTAAAGGCTGTTTTGCGCGTAATCCGATACAAGTAACTAAATTACTTCTAATCCCTTACATTTATCAGTAATTTTGTAAGAGAATAAATACATATTTTACAAAGTAATTATAAAGCAATTTGTTTTTACGTATTTACGTAAGGAAATTATTGTAATCTCTTACATTCTCGCTTTCCTTCACGGTGAAAAAACAATATAAAACACCAAGCACCAAAAAATCGTTCCTGAAAACAAAATCTGTAATGGGAAAGTTGCACTGGAATACCCCTGTCAACAGGCGTTCTTGTGATGTTGAAAACCTTTCTTCACGTCTACTAAAACCTCAATTCGAATCTTTATTTTTTTATTTTTTGTGTGACTTAATTCTTCGCAAATCGTAACTGGTTAGCTTGCTCAAACAGGGCGATGGTGGAGGTACACTGATAGAAAGAACTGGACTCTCGGTGCAAGCACTATTAGGCAAACTCCCGAAGTCAATGTATTTCCATCCAACGAAAAAAATTGTCAAAGCGAACACGAGATGGTGTAGCGGATTTGTGGCCCCGTTTTCGTTTGTTCCTTCCTTTTTATTTGCTTTCGAAGACGCGGAGAAGACAAAACAATCGTCGACTGCGCGTCTTCTAAAAGCTCGAAACAGTTAACAATGCCGTTCGCGGTTATAGCATAGAGAAATATAGTACTACGTAAAGAGCGGACACTTCCATAGGCCCCAGCGGCCCAATTCAGCGTCAGCGAGCGCACCCAGCGGCCAGTATAGTCCCTAGTTGAGTGTTGAATGGATGGATACACGCAGTAACCGCTGGCCAGATGAATGAATGGATTCAAGGCGAATTCTGGCGGTATTTTTGTATCGGGTAGTAGCATGCGCCCTCTAGTTTAACGAGTCAGTGTTATTGTAACTAGCATGGTTTTTGTTTAAAATAGAATTGTTTTATAAGCATACCTTAATTGTACTGCAGAAGAAAAGTCATCCAGCGCTACATATAATTCAAACTGACCGCACACCGAAAAGGATATTTTCACATTTGTGCTAACTCTCTTGAAGGGACGACATGGGACGACACCAGGGATTGACACACAAAAGTATTTATTTTTGTAACTATGACAAGCAAAACAAACATCAACTCTGAAGACAAGGAGTGATGTATGTTATTCATACATTACAAAAATAACAATACACATGCAAAATGTATGAATAACGCGTCAACAGTTGTACACTGGAAAAAAAGTACTGTATTACAGCGAGACTTACAGCGACAAATGCAATATGATGGAGGGCATTTAAAAACATTACCGTCCAAGTTCCATGAAAGGCGCTTGCACATATGACCATGTGCTGAAAGGCGCTTGCACATATGACTGGCCCAGTGGCTTCTAAATTCAGTGACCGAATGCAAATGTCCGTCAACAAAGAAACTACAGTCACAATACTTCTTACATATACCGTATACCATGACCGCAACGGAAGAATGACTAGAAACCCGCACGAGACAACAAGCCGCAGAACCAACTCAACCCACACAACGAGGCAAGAGACACAGACCAAGCAGCCGAAGTATCCGCCCTCGTTTGCCCTCTGTCGAGTCCACGACTCCGAAGCCAACCGTCGTGCCGCAGCCATAGCCACAGCCGTTGAAGTCGTTTTTGAAAGTTTTCAAAGTTCGTAATAATTTTAAAAGTTTACTCTATACAATGAAGTTATTTATTAATATTATATATCTGACAAAAGTTCAAAATAAGTGGCACTGTTGCGCCTACTAACGGCCAGTAGAGTCCCTAACTCCTGGGCCGCGAAACGGCTTGAGTGGCCACTCTTTACGTAGTACTATATTTCTCTATGGTTATAGTGACTACGACAGTTTTCATAATGGCACAACAGGGGGGACGCTCCGTTGTCCGTTTCATAAATTTCAACACAGAAATCGACTGAAAAAGATATGGCTTTCACTGGCATGAAGCTCAAAAGATATCAGAACACTTATCAGATTTGGGAGATACGAATGTTTATTTGATTTGTGCTGCTTTTCACGTAATCTCCTAAAAGCTTCAGGTTGCCACATCCCTGTCACCCTTTTGGAGAGTCATGTTTTTATTCTTTTCTTTTCTCCAATTTCAGGACACGTTGTCAGTATTATATGGTGACTTTCAGCGATGGTGGTACCGTGGTGTGAGAATCACGCTCCCTAGCTCCTGGATGATCGGCTTCAGAATGAAGGTGCTTGCTTACATCGCCTCACACTCGGAAGAGTGAGGTAAGACTCTTATGAAGCCCGTATTTCACAAAATTAGAATTACTTCTGTCGCTGTGTGGGGACGCTGTCTTTGCCTCACCTGACATTTAGCTGAAGAACACTGAGCTGTGGTACGGCTGACCAGTGCTTCATACGTTTTGGACGGCACGAAGAAACGGTTGGCATGGCATACGCGCATCTACATTTTCGTTTTAATCGGCATTATAATGGTTGTATTCTAAGGAATCCCACGTGTGTGTGCTGGTTATATATCCAAAAAGCTCCATCCTCTTATACACCGGCGCCCCAACCAAGGCACGACATTTGTGCAGAGCTAATGGAAGATTTATATAAAAACATACCTAATCTATCATTTAAAGGGACAATGAAGGCGATTTAATTTAATTTGTTTAAATTGTGTTTTTAGGCTTCTTGGGAACCTGGCATACTGCCTAAATTTTTATAGACATTTGTGACGCATATTTCTATACCTACGAAAGAACTGAAGAAACCGAAACTCAACTATCTGTGTTTCTCGTTTTTGGGCCTCCGAAAACGGAGGTGACGTACGGAGTGACGTCACATGTGAATTGTCGGTACCAGTAGCATTTAGGGCGTCGAGACTCTGGTTACCGCGGTGGGTTATAGCAGCGCGGTGGCGCGGTCAGGCGCGGTCGTTTCGCCGAATTTGTCAACATGGACGGCAATGCCGCTCTCGCGAGCGAGTTCGAGCTTCCGTTCGGTAACCGAACACCAACGGAACGGGAGT
Source organism: Ixodes ricinus (assembly GCA_037355805.1). Classification (NCBI taxonomy): domain Eukaryota; kingdom Metazoa; phylum Arthropoda; class Arachnida; order Ixodida; family Ixodidae; genus Ixodes; species Ixodes ricinus. Next base: position 23,342 of record JAZHYW010035986.1, on the reverse strand, counting down.
ACGTGCGTGGCGGCCTCTGCTATCACCCGACGGAGACCGCACAGCCGGCAACGAGCGGCCCGCATGCCGAAGGACGGACGCCGGGGAGATGCCGAGGGGAGAGCGGCAGCGATCTGGCCGTTCTGGCCGTCACAAGCGGCGCGTCAGCGACCAATCGCTGACGCGCGACGTCGCAAACGGCGCGCGTCAGCCCGTTTGGCGGGGCCAAGCAACACCACCTAGACAGAAGGCCTCCGCACGCGTCATCACAGTCAGATCGATCGAGGGCCTGTGATTGGGCACGAGTGCTGTGTCAGTGTCCGGCTGGGGATCGTGTCCAATCAGCGCGTCGAAGGTCGGGTTCGGGACCGATAACCGAGTTAGCGCGATCCGACTCTGATGACGTTTCATAGAGGGAGAGGAGACCATGCGGAGGCTTTCTGTCTAGGTGTGTTGGGCCAAGGCGCGCGACGTCACAAACGGCGCGACGCGCCGTTTGTGACGTCGCGCGTCTTGCCCTGATCGGTCACGCGAGCTCCGCTTCTCCTGGCTTCTCCCGCAACTCTCAGGGCGTCGCCCCAGTCGATCCCGGTGCAATTATTACCGCGACTGTTTTATTGATTTGCGCGGCACACAAGCGCCGGTTTCGGCTGAAATTTGGGCAACGTGGCCTGAGACGTGCCTGGAACCCAGTTCAATCGCCAAAAAGATGTCCTAAATTGCCTTCATTGTCCCTTTAACTGTTATGTGTACATACCATGTCTTGCTACCTTCCTGTACCACCGTTTGGCGATAGTTGCCGGCTATAATACATTTATACATTATATTCACATACATCGATTTTATTCGGGGTTTATTTATCTGTATTACAACTTTTATAGCTTCGTGATTCTAATGGCGCATTCACACTGGAAGCGGATCAGCGTTCGTGAAGCGTTTGCGGATGCGGCTCGCGAGCGACCGCGTTCAGGTACACCCAGAGGTGGTTGGCGGTTGGCGAGAGGCGGTTAGAAGTTTCTCGGCGATAACGCGTGATCTTTTGAGAGTTACGTTAGGCAACCCTGTTTTACAATCCAAAATCCACTTTAATCCACGATCCAAAGCCAAAAGTTTGCTATCTTGGCACCCGGAAAATTTTTGTTTTGGGATGTTCGCAGGCATCACGAGTTTAGGCAGCGAAAAAAAGAGACATGGACCCGCAAAACTCGCCTGTGCTTCCCTCGACTTCGCCCGCAAGAAAAGCCCAGCTAGGCGCGCCTTGCTGACTCAGAACAGGATGCCCCCGACCAGTGGCGTCACGAGGGTCAGCGGCACCCGGGGCGGCAGCCCGCCGCGACCCCCCCCCCCCGCTCCTCGCGTCTCCCGCCGCGACTACCCCCTCCCCCCTCCACTCTCGCGTGGTCCGCCGCGACTCCCCCCCCCCCCCCCTCCGTGGCCCGCCGCGACACCCCCCTGAGCCCTGCACCCGGGGCGGTCCGCCCCCCCGCCCCCCCCTTGTGACGCACACTGCCCCCGACTTTTTCTTCGAAGTGGACCCTTCCCGCATGAATAGCTGACCTTGTTTTCGGGAAAGAGGGCCAGTGTTCTCCCTCGTTGTTCGCTCTTATCATTTTCGAAGTTGTGAACGGTGGGGTGGACCGTGGTGTGGGGAATGTGTTCGGTGCTAGCCGGTCATGGCTTCGTTGGTGGCGGACTCTCCTCTCGTCTCTCGAACGTCGAACGAGTCTACTGTTTGTTTGACATTAAGCTCAAAGAAACGCCGTATGGATTACCTCTGCATCGTCTGGTACGTACACTTTATTTCTTGAGTATGTTCCCTTTATTTCTTTTGGTAGTAGTACTCATTACGGGTCGAGCTAGCACAGCTACCCTGCCCGCTCCGTGGTATTGCGTTGGCTAAGCAATCAGGCTCACGACGTCTCTCGGCCTTCGTGGTGATCATGCACGGTGTTGAAAGCTTTCAACAGTTCACACGATTATCTTATTGGGTACAAAAGCTGACATTTCGGTCGATCAGGGGTGGGTTCCGACGTTCTACGGGCAGAGACTAGCAAGGCAGCGAGCTTTGGGCTGTGGCACCAGGAATAATAAACAAACTCTTACCCGGAACCAAATCACCGGTGCGAAGCCCGTTAAGATTACGAGCCAAATATTTTCGCTGCGGATTCAAGGGACGGACGTGAAGATCGCGTTTCTCCGTTGATTTGTCTGCTGTAACGCTAGGACTACAGCGCCTTAGACGCCTCGCCAGCGACAGGTGCCATCTTGTTTTGAAAGACACTGACGTCACGTCAGTGTCGCGTTCCGATTGGTTGCCGCTTTGCGGTTCGTGAAAGCGGTTGGGAGAAATCGGTCCCGAAGCGGTTGGCAAAAACGCGCTCAAACCGCTCGATCTCAGCCGCTTTGCGGTTGAGAACGCGCGGATCCGCTTCGCGAACGCGGATCCGCTTCCAGTGTGAACGTGCCATAACACCGTCAAACCCCGGCTTTGACAACAAAGCTTTGCGCTTTCACCAGGGCGGAGAGCGGTTCCATTTTTTCTCAAGTAGCACGCAATGCAGTGCGTCAGACATTCGTGAGCGGCGGCGGACCTCTTCACTTTGAAAGGAGGCAAGACGTCCGACGAGACTTTCGAGAACCAGCTGTTGCTCGAGGTCAAAGAAGTGGGACTGGTGTCAACAATAAACGCTTCCGTAACACTGTTGTGCTTTGTGTCTTACCGTAGAACAGTAAGGTAGAAAGTAACGCCACCAAAGTCACAGATTACATTGTGTGGTAACCGTCACTTACTTTTATGGAATGGTAATTCTAACTGTAATTAGCTACAATTTATCATTGGGTAATTGTAAATGTAACTTTTTACTTTTTATTATTAACGCGTACAAGTCTGCTTAAGAGCACCCCTTTTACGTCTTTCACACACACGCAAAAAAAAACTCTTTTAGGGGGTGTTTAAGAAATGTTTTTGGGTGCAAAACATGGACAGGCCGAAGAGCCCATAGAAGCTCTTTCACGACCAGATTTTATTTTAGAGTGCACGGTGCGTGAGCGCGACGCTGATGCCCAACGACTTAATTCGACGTAACATGTCGCAGCCTTCGCTCTGACTGCATCGCGGATAAACACAGGACTGCTATTTTTTTCGCTTTTCGTATATTTTTTTATTATCTTCTCTGAGAGTATTTATTTTTTCCTTTCTGCAGGGGAACAAAACAAGGTAAAAGCAAAAATTATTTAAGGAATTTAATTGAAATTACCACCCAGAGCATCTCATTACATTACTTACTTACGTACACCAAAAACTAATCAATTCCATTAACCAATAATGCCTACAGTATTTAAGTGACCGTAGTTACATTAAAGTAGTTTTATTCCTGTCACCTCATAGACCTATATAGCCTCGAGTAGGGGAAAGAGCCTATAACAACAATTGCTGTAAAAGTAAAAAAAAAAAAAATTAGAACACTTAGCACGTTGAACATTGTTGACCTCCACACACCTATCTGCTCCTGTTTGCATAATAATGCAAGGTAATTTGTTGATTGGTTATGACTCGCGTGCGAGGGACTTTTATAAAAAGATATTCTTTGCTGTCCTCTTGGCTAGATATTCCTTTTCGGCGTCATTGCTTTAATATGTACAATAAAACAAAATTTGCAAAAATATTTAGTTCGACTCACAGCAAGTTGTGTAAATCTCAAGAGCGAAATTATACGCAGCTTGTTTTTTGTTCGCCCTGCTACAGCAAGTAAACTAACGCTTCTAGCCCACTTAAGACAGTCAGCAAAATTCGGTTTCTCAACGTATCGCGCTTCGATTTACTACAGGGGTGCCTCTATCTGATGGAAGCATGGGGTGAAACTATCAACATACGAGTTTATCTTGTTCAAAAAAAAGAAAGAAAAAAAAAACCGTTTCGTTTCTTTTTGCCGCGGAATTAGCCAACGACATCGCGACCGGGCTCAACCAGTTTCATGTGCTGCCAAATGATGGCGCAACGTGAGACACGAGAGTAATGCAGCGCCTCGACCAATCATCTCCGCATGAAAAATAGGGAGACATGAGGGACTTAAATTCCCGTTTTTTGTTTTATTAAGTTCATATTTATTATGATTAACTTGTTGCACAATTATACTTTAACATTAGAGAGCGCGCCGCGGCATGGCGAAAACTTTCCGAAGATCGTCTGCTAAGCTCGGCGCAGGCGCAGCTCGACACTTCCGACATCTGTCGTCGGCAGATTTGAACTTGGCTAGCCCGGTCATGACGTCGTCTGCGAATGCCGGCAGAATGCCCAAAACAGGTTTTTTTTCACGGTTTTTTTTTTTTTTCACACCATGCTTCCATTACCTGTTTGCACCTCTGTTGTAAATTGCAGCACGATACCGGTTTAGCGTGCCTTAAAAGTGTTAGTTTACATGGTGTAGAATGATTTCAACTGTAAGCAACGAACCAAAAGAGCCACGAGAGTGTGTGAAAAACCAAAATAAAACTTTTGGTATATGGTAGCAAAAGCTCTAAAACAAAACTTAAAAATAATGAGCAGACTGTCGAGGCTGCTGCAGGGGAAAGTTCAGGTTGAAGTAAATAAGGATGCAAAGACAAAAGACGCCGATATGACATATATACTCGTGTGCAGAAATGTGGTATTTGCAGTGTTTTTTTCTAAACGCGGAAATCTGATTTTTCCTACATGGGTCCAATGATGCGGGGAAATTTTAAACAAAATAAGTGAAGTTATTTCGTTTCAGTATACTAGTTTTTTCTCACGACAAATACCCGTCGTAGCCATCATAGCCTGTGAACTCTGACCCAGCTTTCAGATCAAACAATATTTTTTTTCTTATTACTACGATGTTTCTCAGTGCATAAATAAAAACCTGTTTAAAAGGCAACAAGGTGTCTAAAACCGTTCCGGTAAACAAAACAAAAAACATTACCATAACCGACGCGAAAACCAGTCATCCCAAGTTCAAGACTCCCAGGAGGACCAAAAGGCAGTAAACAAGCTGTCCGCTGCGTCAACGCTGCGTCAACACCTAGAGCCTTTCCATAGCCGCGTCCACAAAATCACTGATCCGATAGATCGGTATTTAGCACAACAACACAGAGCTCTCCCAATAAAATTGAAAAGACCGAAAGAACGGAAAAGAAAGCTGACAGCACCTTCATGAGCAGAACCAGATTATCCAGTGAATCCCAGGTCGAACACCCCATCAGTCACGGCGACCAGTCCGATGAGAAAACTGTCAGCATGCTTTACCACTCCAACCACCTTTTTTATATTAATATATATATTCCATCTCCAAATCCGTACGAAAACCAACAAAAAGAAACACACAAATATCAGCAATACACGGGTGCTTCCCAGATCTCCGCAGGGACAAATCCATCTGCAGCTGAAACCGTTTACCCTGACTCAGCATTCTGAGCTGTTTGTTTTGCGGCGTATCGTTTTTTTTCCCAGCCACGTGGAACACAAACGGCGAGAGGACAAGCAAAAAGGCAAGAAGATGAAGAGAAGCTGAGAAGAAAACAGATCTCCCTTTGCTCGCCTTGTATACATTTCTCGCGATATCTGCAGGGCGAAGCAGTATCCCAGGGGTCCTCTCGTGTTCCTATTAACAACGAAAGCGCGTTTGGTGGAGGATCGACCACACCTAAAGTAGTCTCGGCGGTCTGCCTCACACGTGTGAATTACGGGAAGCCGCTTTCTTTGGGAGCAAAGACCTTTAGTGTGGCGACGTTTTCTCTCTGTGGATTGCGACGGTTGTATGCTATACGCAAAGACCGTGTCCTTAGTTATCCAAACAGCCGAGCAAGTTTGAAAAGAGCCGACCTCAAGTGCAAGAATCTCTAGAAGGAATAAATATTTGCAGTCGCTCTCCCCTGACAGAAATACACAATAACCAACACGATTCTAAATCTAGGGATAGCTTCACAGTGGTTGAGTGTTTTGTAACCACGTGCCGAGCAAAGCAAATGATCGTTTCTCGTGTTCAGGTTCAACGGACGGTGCATGTGTTCCTTTAAAATAATCTAAAGGTTCATGCAACAATACTGGGTTGCAACGTTTCTCTCTTTATACATGTATAGTTTCGCTGGTGTGAACCAAGTATACTCTCTACGGCATCGTGTTACAAGCTGCTGTTTTAGGTTTTGCTGTGTAAGTTCAAGGATAAAAACAGACTATATATTTCAGTGCCTTCTTCCTAAAGCTTCATAACGTATTCGCGTGGACTGCCCCTCTGTGATGATAGTGGAATGCCGCTCATGGTCTAAGCACAATCAATGTGCGAGCCATTGATTTGCCCTCTTGACTATCACTGCCTCAACGACCGTTCGGGTAGCCTCTCGTATCCCATCACTGCAGTGATGGGAATATCCGAACTCTAACAATGTATGTAGCTCAGCGGGAGCCCTGTGCTCAACCAACCTCTGCCTGTGGCTATGACGAACATCGGCGCCATATAACTGGCCCTATAGATAGAGAGCGTGATTGCTTGTTCTCGCTGCAAGTTGAGGAGATAAACACCGTTCGTTTTTTTTTTTTTTTTCAAACTTTCCTTTCACTGCTACTCCGTGTAGAAAAATCCCAACGGATCTTTGGAAAATTACGTATGTAAAGTTATAAGTTTCAGGGGTATTTATTACATGAAGTTTCTGCGTCTCCTTTGATATGAGACCTAATACCCCTGTCAGACGGGAAAGTAAATGTCATTTGGATCGAATGTCATTCACCGCTCAGCGAATCAGCTTGTGATCCTGGTTCAGCACGTTTCGCGTGCACGCGCAGCGCGGCGTATAAGACGCGCGGATTGGCCGAGCTGTAATGTCATTTCGCTTAAATGTCATTTAACGTGCCCGTCTGACAGGGCTACAAAATACGTTTTGAATGATGAGATGGTTTAAATTTCAGTCAATGATATCGCAACGGAGTAATCTGAGATATATGATAAACCATCGATGATAGTGCTTCAACGTCAGCCCCAATTCTCAACCAACAATCTGTCGCGTTGTTGGACGACTAAAAGCACGCAGGCACAACTGGTCAGTCACAGACCAGGTAAGCAAATAGTGTTTCGGCTATTGTTTACAAATTCGAAATAAAAACAAAGTTCTTCTAAGGTTTAGCCTTTTTTAACGCGACCGCGTTAAGGAGCTCCTGTCGCAAAAAGACGTCGGCGGCGTGACCGCAAAATCCTGATTGGTCGATAGGATCATGATGTCACAGCCAGGTGTCCTCGCGCGGCAATTTCGAACAACCCACAACGACTCACGCGAGCCGTGACATCACGCGTAAAATGAAAATGATTAAAACGTGACATGTAATGCGAATTAAAGGTCGCCGCAAGTCTCAAATGATTTCCCTTTATATAAATTAATTCCTTTGCCTTGAATAAAGAAAAAAATGAAGAACTTGAGGCGGTATTCGAAGCCACAACCCTTCGGTTGTTGGCCAGACACGCTATCTGACAAGGCCACGCAGGGAACGCTTCAACGGCTTGGGACCGAACGGGAGTTTTACGTGTTTATATGTGTTCCCATGAAGGCGAAGAGAGGCGAAAGCAGTCACATGACGTCGGAGTGCACTCGCGTCTCCGAGCATGAGAAGCCAATGAGAAGGATGAGTCGCACGGGGCGCCATAACGCTGACGCTTCCCACTCTTAAAGGCGAAGCTTAAAAGCGTACGCAAACGAACTTTTAGGGCTCATCTTATTGCTTAGGTATACGCCACGTCGCATCAGCCCCTGAAAAACATTCTAAACGGAAGAAATATAATTTCAAAACAGAATAAAACAAATTGCACCTGGTAAATAGGGGGGGGGGGGGGGGGCGAAGCTACGTTGAGGGATCGTGACGTCTTGCTCCTCCCGCAGTAGCGCCACCCTCAGCAGTACACCATACTGATAGAAATGCCCCAGCCATGAACGCAATCGCGAAGAGCCCACGGGCCATGGCGGCCCTGGCGGGTTTGATACGTTGGATTAGGTGGCTCGCGCTGGCCCGCGCAGCGTGCGATTGTTTGGTCCCGCCGAGTCGTTCCTGTGTTTATTTATTGTGTTTGCGTGCAGGATGCCAGGCTATTGCGCGGCAGAGGGCTGCGGCAACAGCGTGCTGAACTACGCGACGCCGACCCACGGATTTCCGAACGATGAGAAACTCCGAAGCTTGTGCATCCGTCTCTCATGTGGGCGCCGGTGAAAACCGATCGCTTGTACGATGACTGTTTTCGCATTGAGGACTATGAAAGGCTACTCACTGTCCTCATGAGTCTGGGTCTTCCCACTGTGCCTGCGTGTCCCCGTCAGCCTCAGAAGACGACGAAGCGGGCGGGTCGAGCACGTACGGTTCTAGCCCGAATCGCCTGCCCGTCACCATGTGCGAGAGTGACTATTCGCCCTAGCTGACATCTTCCGAGTCCTCTTGGCAGTCGAAATCCTCGTCGCTCTCCAGTTCACAGATCATGGCCGGAACGCGCATCGCGGACTACAGGGACCATATTGAACACGTCACGGCAGTCGTCGTGCCAGTCGCGCAGCTGTGCAGTCCTCCGCCACTCCGGAACTCGATTGTGACACGCAAAAGTCGCAGCGTTGCAGCGCTCTCATAACGAAGCCAGCCTTTGGCTGCGCTGAGGAGCCTGACGTCATGATTTCGACGGAGTTGCCATGACGCATCGCACGTCTCGATGAACAATTTCGTGCATCTCGCTAGAATCGGACGTTTGAAAGCAAAAATAAAGCCATTCGTTCAAAATACGGGAGTTTCATTGTCATTTATAGTAGTCAGGTCAGATTTCACCCATTTGGGAAAGGTTTCCGTATAGTTATGTTTCCGTATGTTTTGATTTTAGTTTCTCTACCTCGTTTAAGCGTCCTCCAAGTTTTTAACGCTAAGGATTGAACAGAGTGCCAATGTGTTAATGTGCCCTTCTTAATATTAAAGCATATAGTGATTTTTTTAACTGAAGCCTCTAATCCCAATATTGTGTCCGTCCGCCCGTCCGTTTGTGCATTTCCCACTAAATTTAGCGGGGAAACTGAATTGCGGCTTATGTCAAGTGACTTCAAAGGATGTCAGGTGACGTGATGTTACGTGAGCGACACTCCAATTAAGTTTTCCCGCCAAAGTCCGCGGGGAAATTGACGTCCCCAATGTACAAATTTTTGTTTCCCCGCTAAACTTAGCGGGAAAATGGACGTCACGTGACCTATGCACCAATCTTACTTTCACCGCTAGATTTAGCGGGAGTTTGATGTCATGTGACTTGACGTCACGGGACCTGTATACAATTTGTTTTCCCGCTACATTACGCGGGAGAACCGACATCACGCGACCAGACGACACGTGCCATCTACGTCTTTAAGGACCGAGTGAAGGACACATCAATACAATTTCCCCGCTAAATTTAGCAACATAATTGGCATCACGTTACAAACCTTGATATAGACCTTTCCAGTGGCAGTCTCGAACGAAGCGATTTACAGCGCGCGTCCCTGGTTTTGAGAGGGTACGTCAGTGTTGCCCGACTGCGCTGGGCTGTGGGTTTTCTAGTCAGTGGGCTGTGGCAGCCTGCGTAGGCGCACTTCCGGACGCTGGTGGAGGCTAAATTGCCGCGTTCTATTTTTTTATTTTGTGTTCTATGGCGAATAGAATTTCTCGGGGTTTTTAAGAATACATTGTACTATTTTTTGGAACAAAAACAAAGAAATGAAAGCTGTTTTGGTGAGTCCGTGCGCGACAGAACAAATGCAACTGAAATGTTTGTTTCATTTTATGTGATCTTTTTACGGCACCATACACTCAGACGTGTCAACCTACAAAGGTCGTAACAGTCAAAAACATTTCACCGCACAGGATATCCGAACTGCATAGATATTCCCGCCCACAGCATGAAATTCAACGAGTCTTATCAATCGAACAACATACGTTGTACGTACCCCACGGTGCCGCGTTATCCGAACAGGATTTGAGAAAGGCTCAAAAACCACAGAAGATCCAATGTACAGTGTCGACGATAGTCACTTCACGACGATCGAACGGAATCCGGCGTGTTTTGGGGCACATGTAGAAGAGAGCTGCTTTTTTGCACAGTTTCAAAGCAAATGAACGAACGTGTCTATTCTGTTCCCACACCCCGGACCCGACCCTATCAGCTATTTTTTGTGAAGACCCGGAGCACAGCCAGGTAGGCTTTTTGGAGATTATCTCAGCGGACGTAATCCTCCAAGAACGCCGAACTGCCCGTCGCCGCGCTGCTTGACGTTCGCTTTCCTCGTTCGTTTCCTGCAAAGGCCGAGCAGGCTGCGACCCCGGTATTCCCTGGTTATCACAGTGGAAGATAACACACAAAGGGTAAGCATCCTAAACAGGCAAATAATGTAAAAAAACTTCCAAGAACAGCCGGTGAACTCTGAATGCACAATGCAGGTGGGAGTCACGCTGACCGGGTTTCCACAGCTCAGGTGGGTGGCACATTTCTGGCTGATAGGGGACGCTCGATTCTGCAAAATGGCGGCGGCCAGAGAGCACTTTTTGCAAAGGTCTATAGCTTCCCCACTAAAATTAGCGGGGAAATTGAAGTCACTTGACGGATACATCCAGCTTCCCCGCTCAATGTAGCGGGGTATTGATACAAATAAAGGTTCATCTACATTCCCCAAAACAAAGGTCTTCTAAACAATTTTACGATATGTCACACCTAAAATACTTCATTTCATGCATTATGCAGGTTGCGCGGGCCACTTCCGGCCTCCATGACAAGGGGAGAGAAATACTTCGATTCTCCTATGTGAGCCTTGTGTTTGGGTGGGTACAAGACGACTCTTGTTTCACTAGCGAGGATTCCGTGAGAATTACACTCTAGAAATGCCCCAGTGTCGTGCTTTTAAGTTGCGGATGCGTTCCGGCACGTTCAAAACGTCACAAGTGAAGTTGTTTCAATTATTTCGAGGCGAGGAATGTCACCGCAGCCGCCAAGCCTGTGTGATCGCCGGATGACGGCATTGGAAGACGGTTTTAGCCTACTTCGATGTGCTGCCGACAGATAGAGCAACGCGATTAACGCGAGAATCCGTCACCGGCACCGCGGCGCCTCGGACGACCATTTCGGTACAACGATGGACCACTACGGCACGTAGAAATGCAATGCGTACGGTGATCTCGGAAAGAAACCTTGAGTACCAAAGTAAGCAAGTCAAAACACTAGAAATGTCTGCATTACAGACTCGCGTCGCTCTGAAGGGTAATACAACGTGCGGAAGGTTGTTCGCTAAAACCAAGACTTGGCTCGGCGACCCCTGCAAGGAAGCTCGGCGCGTATCTTCGTTGCCAAACCGAAGTGGGTGCCGATCGCCGATGCCTTGCCGTTAACGTAGTAGTTGAACGCGTTTCGGGATTTGTAGTGTTTAAGTCGTTCTCAGCTATATAGACCAGGCTTGTAGAATAGGTAGTCCTTTAATTAGTAAAATCAATGGAGATTTTGGCGCTCTATTGGCAGTACCGGCCACTCTATAGGCAGTCCTGAAGATGCGTACGCGACACCTTCGGCAGATCTGTCATTTCCTTGAGGAACAACCGTTATCATTTCACCGAAGATATTGCCGCGTGCTTAGCGGTAACCCAAGAATATAGAAAGAAAAGCTTAGCGGTTACCCAGTGGGCACCGCGCCTGACTTGTTACGCAGAGGTCCCGGGTTCGAGTCCTGGTACCGGCAGATGTTTTTATAACTCCTTACACGATGCTTCTGCATATTTCGAGAGCGTCGTGGTTAGTTATAGAACAGAGTGTTCAAGTACAGAATGTTCTAGAAGGGAGAGTGCTATAAAAGGAGCTCCGCGTGGTTTATCATTTGCGCTCGACCCTGTTTGTATCGGCGACGCTTGACGCCTCCGACGTGCAGTTATTTCCCTTTAATTTGGTCTCAAGTTCGCCTCATTAAACGTTCTTATTCAGTTTTACTTCACCACGTCGCCTATTTTTGGTGACATTTTGGTGAGAGTGCGGGGTGTGAAACCCGCGCAGCGTACCCCTACAAGAACTCGTTCAGCAAACCCCATTCCCCGACGACCTTAAGTTGAAGACTCGGAGCATCGTGCTAGCCGCCGCCTTCAGGGACAAGCTTCTGAAATCGGACCACTCCCGGCGAGGACAAAGCAAACGGTGACGACGATGGCTTCATCGACGGTGCAGACAACAGCAGCAACCGCCGTTGTTTTCCTGTCCGTCATCCCACGAAAGTCCGACGCCCTTCCACAGCGAGGTCTACCACAACGTGGAAGACTGGATCCAGGACTACGCACGTGTCGCCCGACATCAACGGATGGACGACAGAACAGTGCCTCCAGAAACGCTACTTTTCGCTGCAGGGCCCAGCGATGGACTGGTTCGATGACCGCAAGGCTTCCCTTACATCGTGGGATACCTGCATTGCTGAACTTAAAGACGACTCCGCTCATTTCCGAAAAATTTAGGCTTACATGTGATTCCATTTCACAAAGCACCACTAAACAGCTCTACGTCTTCGGATTCGCGAAATGTGGAATACTATTTGTGTAATCTTAATTTAAACATCAGCTGATACCGAAACCGAAACTTCGGTTGCGTCAGGCAACATTGGTCTCGTGTCATCAGAGTCATGGCCACGTCACGTCGAACCACGTGGTCTTGTGACGTTCGTGGGGGCGAGGTACAGGACACGCGACGCGGGCGGGTCGCTTCGCATGGCGTGGACGGTGATGGCCCGGGGAGAGGGGGAAGGGGAGAAGACGAAAGAGGAGAGGGGAGCGGAGAAACTGGACAAGCGATAAACGCGCAGGGCAGCGCAAACTAGCGCATCCGCGTTACAGTGATCACGTGGACGCCCTAGAGCCAACACCGGGAGGAGAAACTCATGACGTCATCGTTCAATTTCGCTCTGAGAAGTAAAAACAAACAAAACGTGAGAATGACGTAGTCATGCCTCTGATGTAGTGGTTCAACGTTGGCCGCTCCAACTCCGTCGCATTGACTGCGCTGACGATTGCACCTCACGTCGCACGCTAGAGTTGGTAGATTTCGGCGACTTGGCTCATTTGAAAGTTTGCTGGCCAGTTTATTAAATATATACACGGAATTAGATCGTAATATTTGACATGGGGTCTTCCTATACGATACTGAAGAGGGCTGCATAGTTTTCTAAATATCAAAAATGAAGCGGAGTTGCCCTTTAAGCTAAGATTCGCAAGCCAGCATCGACGACAGCGGGCGGAGGACCTTCTTCAAACAAGGACCCAAGGCCACAACAAAAGCGTCACCAGCTTCGTTGAGGACGTGCTACGCCTAAGTGCCCACACCGACCGGATGGCAAGCGAGGAAAAAACTGCGCGTCCAGATGTGGTGCGTGAAGAGCGAAATCTTCTGCGGCCTTGTTTGTCACCCCCGACGACAGTAGGTGAATTCGTCGCTGAATCCAAGAACATGTAGCGGGCTTTGCAAGCACGATCGAGCCACTACAATCGACTCGGCGGCTCTCATGCTGTCTTCGGCGATTCCATCGTCGCCACTTGATATGGGCAGCCTCGGTGTCGACAACATTTGCCAGATCATCCGCGGCGTCGTTCGGGAGGAGATCAGGAAGGTGCTGTCCACTGCGGATCGCGCTGCCTCGCCCTCCATGACCGAAGTAGTGCGAGACCAGGTGCAGCGAGCCTTCCAGCCAGAGGCTCCAGTCGACCTGCCCCCCCCTCCCCCCGGGACAACCTACGGTGAGCTACGCCACCATGGCCCGACAACCGCCACCGTTGTCCGTCAACCTCCTGCGTCGCAACGACGGGACGCCCCAGCAACAGCCGTTACCCCCGACGTCTTGACGATCGACCTCAGTACGTCCGGCGAGAACAACTGGCGCCCGGGAAGAGCGACAAATGGCGAACGGCCGATCGACGCCCGCCGTGCTACCACTGCGGTGAAGCGGACCGCATCTAGCTACAATGCCCCTACCGCCAGCCGGGCATACGAAGGTTTGCGCCCAACGACACTCAACCACGTTTTTTGAGAGCGACCTCGGGACATTGAGGGCTACCTCCGCCGCTCTTCACCTCCTGAATCATCTCCCCGCCGAGGATTCACTTCACCGTCTCCCGGACGCTCGCCATCGCACTTCCGCCGGTCTCGCCGAGACAGCCTGTCACCCATCGCTTCCCGTCGGGAAAACTAGGCGCGGCAATCCCGGGAGGTGGTGCTGCTGAAGACGAACGACGCCAAGATCCTGTAAGATCGTCAGATATCTCTCACGTTAACGCCGCAACGCGCCGCAACGCCCCGAAAGAACGTTTCTGCAACATTGTCGAATAACTTAAATGTTATCATCGACGGCCATGACGCGACCAAACTCGTCAACACCGGAGCAGTCTACTCCGTTTCGAGTGGGAGACTCTCTCGTCGCCTTCAGGAAAGTTACGAAGTCGTGGGACGGACTGCAGATACGAACCGCCGGCGGGCATCTCATCACACCTGTCGGCATGTGCACTGCTCGCGTTGAGACCCACAGTGAAACCTGCCCTGCGAAGCTCGTCGTTTTGCAAGACTGTGCGAGGGGCGTCATTCTCGGAATGGAGTTCTTGTGTGAATACGGTGCCATCATAGAAATTGCGAAGAAAAAGCTGACGCTTCGGAAACCTGTCCCATAGGCGGAAGATCTCCAAGCGACGTTAGCCGCAGTGCGAGCCCCTACCAGCCAGGTAGACCTGCCGCTGCTGTCGAGCGTCTTTTTGACCGTCGGGACCGGAGAAGCCACATGCGGTGTAGCAGTGTTGGAAGAAAGCGTCCAACTCTTCCTTGGACGAGGATTGGCATTGTAAAGGCATAACCGAGTTCCAGGACGGGCGTACCATCGCCCTTGTCACCAACTTCCTGCAAGAGTAACAGCAGCTTACAAAGTGTAGAGCAGTGGGCTACGTGGAGGAAATTCAGGATTCAGCCGCGATCTCGTGGTCTCAGAAGACGCCTCGCCGACGCAGCACAAGAGTACCACGCCGTCAGAGCTCGACATCGACCCGTCTCTCCCAGCCCCACATAGACGACAGCTGACTGACGTTCTCGCTGAGATTCAGTGAGTGCTTCGCCACATCGTCAAGAGTACGCCAAATAGCGGTTGCGAAGAATCGAATTGTGACTGACGATGACGTGCCCCTTATTCATCAGTCGCGGTAAAGGAGAAGGAAACCATCCAGAAACAAGTCCAAGGAATGCTTGACGGCGATATTATCCTGCCTTCAAGCAGTGCGTGGGCCTCTCTATTCGCGCTGGTGAAGAAGAAAGGAACTCAGGTTCTGCGTGGACTACAGTCGGCTGGGCGCTGTTACAAATAAATATGTCTATCCGATTTCTCGCATACATGACACCCTCGACCGTTTACTCCACACCCGATACTTTTCGTCGATGGACTTTAGGAGGGGCTACTGGCCGATTGAGGTCGATGAACGGGCCGCACTAGAAGACCGCCTTCGCTAAGCCCGATGGCTTCTGTACGGCGCCGGCGACTTTCCAGCGGGTCATGGATACCGTGCTAACGGGACTGAAGTCGCAGAGCTGCCTAGTGTACCTGGACGACGTCGTCGTATTTTCGAGCGATTTCGTCGAGCATTAGAAACGGCTTAGCGACGTGCTCCAAGCCATCAAGACCGCAGAGCGCACACTCAAGCCAAGTAAGTGCCGCTTCGCCTACGTTGAACTTAACGTTCCTTGGCCATGTCGTCAGCAGCAAACGAGTACGCCCTGACCTCGCGAAGACATCCGCCGTAGCCGAATTTCCTGGACCATTGAGAAGAAGGCCATCTGTAGGTTCCTGGGGCTCTGCGCGTACTACAACCGCTTCGTTCAAGATTTTGCAAAATTTCGGCGCCGCTCACCATATCTTACGAGAGATGCCATGAAGTTTCAATGGGCAGAAGAACAAGAGGGGGCGTTCGACGAAATGAAGTGAAGACTTCCAGACACACTCCAATCCTCGGGACATTTTGACCAGTGGTCTGAAACCGATATTCACACGGATGCAAATAACTCCGGACTTGGCACGGTATTGGAACAGCTAGAGGAAGGCATGAAGCGGGTCATTGCTCTAAGCAAATCGGACAATGTCGAAGGAGATTGAAAAAATACTACACGACGGAAAAAGAATGTCTCGCGGTCGTTTGGGCGATCACAAAGTTTCGTCCGCATATACGAGAATCCGTTCCGCGTGGTCACAGACCACCACTCGCTCTGTTGGCTTGGAAATCTTAAAGACCATTCAAGACGCCTTGCTCGACGGAGTCTTCGACTGCAAGAATTCGACATGACCGTGGTCTACAAGTCAGGACGGAAACATATTGTAACGAATGACAATTGATGAGGCGATGGTAACTGAAGGAACTAACGTTTAATGAAGCGAACTTGTGCCCAAAAATAAAGGGGAACAGAAGAAAGCAGAAGTGCCACGGGCGTCGGAGTCAGCGTGACAGCAGAGTCGAACGCTGGGGCGAAACTAACCGCATCGCCACGTGGAGCCCCTTATGCTACACGCGTTTGCTCCTGGAACAATCAGCCTAGAAGGTTCGGCGACTAGAACATTCGGAACTCGATCAGACGAAAATGTTCTCGAATTCACGAGAACACAATGTTGAAAGAATAAATAGAAGAACATTCCACTGACTGGAATCGAACCTAGACTTTCCGCGGGACTGTCGCGCGGAAAGTCTAGGTTTCATTCCAGTCAGTGGAATGTTCTATTATTTATTCTTTCAACATTGTGTTCTCGTGAATTCGGAACATTCTCGTCTGATCGAGTTCCGAATGTTCTAGTCGCTGAACCTTCTAGGGTGATTGTTCCAGAAGCCAACGCGCGTACATAAGTGACTCCGCGTGGCGATCTGCGGTCAGTTTCGCCCCAGCGTTCGACTCTGCTGTCACGCCGACTTCGACGCCCACGACGCTCTGCTTTCTTCTGTTCCCTTTTTAATTTTTGGGCACAACTTCGCCCCACTAAACGTTTCAGTTTCCTCAGTTATTCTCTGTTTCACATTGTCATTCGTGACAATATTGACGCCGAATGCTGTCCAGATCCCCCGTCAAAACGTCAGGCTGTACCAACGACGATGACGACGAGTGTTTCCTAGGTGCCGTGGACACCCACGACATGGCAGGACTTCAACGAGACGATCCGGAGCTGCGAACCCTGATCGAGCATCTAAAAATATGAGGAAGTACCGCTCCTCCTGTCTTTTCACGAGCCCTGCCGACTTTCGCTATTTGACGAGGTGTACGAGGTGTACTTTATGAGAAGAATTTCGAAACCAGTAAGTCGCCGTGGCTTTTTGTAGTCCCTACCAGCCTTCGAGAAAAGATTTTCAAGCCTTCCACGACGACCCGACTTCACGACACCTCGGCTACAGCCAGACACTAGCCCGAATACGTGAAAATTACAACTGGCCCAAGCTTTCGAAGACCGTCCATCTCTACACATGATTATGCCATGAGTGCCAGCGACGCAAGAAACCGCCGTCAAAGCCAGCAGGTCTCCTTCAGCCGATTACCCCTCCAACCAAGCCGTTCCAGCAAATTGGAATGCATTTGCTCGGTCCTTTTCTACCGTCGCCGATGGATAATCGTCGCCATAGATTATCTTGCACGTTATGCCAAGACGAAAGCCTTTCCGTCGGAGACTGCTGTCGAAGTTACCAAGTACTTCATCGAGTCCATCGTCCTCCGGCATGGCGCCCCCGAAGTCCTGATCACAGACCGAGGGTCATCGGTCATGGCGCAGTTGACCCAAGATATCTTTCGTCTAAGCCACACGGACTACCGTCGAACAGCTGCATACCATCCACAGACCAACGGGTTGACGGAGTGGCTCAACAACACAATCGTCGACATAATCTCTATGTAGGTCGACGTGGAGCACAAGACCTGGGACGAAGTGCTGCCCTACGTCACATGTGCCAACAAACACGGCAGTTCAAGAGACCACAGGAGTGGCGCACTTCCAGCTGGTGTTTGGCCGGAAGGTGACGACTATGCTAGACTCCATGTTGCCGCACGAGCCAGTCGACGGCGGGAGCTATGACGCCCAGGGGGCTGCTCAACGGGCAGAAGAGGTCCGCCAGCTGGCCAGACTACGGATTCAAGATTAGCAACATGTCGACGCCGGCCGGTACAGTCTTCGCCGGCGTGCCGTCCACTTTCATCGCGCGGACAGAGTACATGGGTCTGGACACCGATTCGGCGACGTGGGCTCAGCGAGAAGCTTCTCAAGCGCTACTTTGGACCCTACAAGGTTCTTCGCCATCTGGGGGACTTAAACTACGAGGTGCTTCCCGGCGGAACTGGTCCATCAAGACGACGCCAACCGCGACCCGAAGTAGTCCACGTCGTGCCCCTCAAGCCGTACTACGCTCGATAGGATTTTGAACTGTGTGCCCACGCTACGCTTGTTAGGACTGTGTTCTACAAATGGGTGCAGTCTGCCATTCGGTTTCTTTGTTTTGCTTTAGAGTGCATCGGGACGATGCGTTCTTAAAGGGAGAGTAATGCCACGTGCTTAGCGGAAGCCCAGTGGGCACCGCGCCCAACTGTCCCGCAGAAATTCCCGGTTCGAATCCTGGGACCGGCAGATGTTTTAGAGCGCAGCTCTTAGGCGCCCGTTTCCGGCTTGAGCGGCGTCGCCGCCCCCGTCGGCGTCGCCGTCGTCGTAACACTGAGGCCACGTGACCCCGCCCCCGAGGTCACGTGACCACCCAGAGGTCACATGACCCCCCAGAGGTCACGTGACCCCCTCCCGAGGTCAGAGGACCCCCTACCGAGGTCACGTGACCCCCTCCCGAGGTCACGTGACCCACTCCCGAGGTCATGTGATCTCGCCCCCTCAAGGTCACATGACCCTCTCCACCAAGGTCACGTGCCCCTCCTCCCCCGAGGTCACGTGACCCCCCCCGAAGTCAAGTGACCCCCAAGGTCACGTCAGCCCCCCTCCCCGAGGTCACGTGACCCCTTCTCCTCCCGAGGTCACGCGACCCCGGGAAGGAGGGTGTGAGGGGAGAGGTGGGGTGGAGCAGGAGGGAGGACGGGAGGAAGAGTAGCAGACAGAATCGCGAGGTGAAGAGGAGGAGAAGGGGTCACGTGACCCCCCCCTCCTTCCGTTTTTATTTACTCCTAAGACGATGCTTCTAAAAAATTCGAGAAGGTCGTGGTTAGTTCTAGAACAGAATGTTCTAGTACGGAATGTTCAAGTACATAATGTTCTAGGAAGAAGAGTGGTATAAAAGGAGCCCCGCGTTGCCTTATACAGTCAGTTGTTGCTTGCGCTCGACCTTGTTGTATCGCCGGCACTCGACGGCTCCGAGGTGCTGTTATTTCCCTTTATTTAGGCACACGTTCGCCCCATTAAACGCTTATTTTGTTCTGATTTACTTCGCCTCGTCACCTAGTTTTCGTGGCAATATCAGGATTGTATGTCGATTCAATATATGTAAACTTTGAGAGGTACCGATATTAGTGCTCGGCGGTGAGACATATAACATGCGCTACTCACTGATGGTCCTCAAGAACGAGCAACAGCAATAGCAAACCGGAAGTAACATACTCCCCCGGAAGTTTGGCCATTACTTGTTTTTGTTTACCTCGGCACACCCTGTATAGGGAGATAAAGGTCGCTGCCAATTTTTTTGATAAGACCTTGAATGTTGCAGTACCAAAACAATTGTACAGATGCAGTTTTGACAAAACAAAATACTTCAGGAAAAGAGTCGCAAGTACCAGAACACAGTCAACAAATAATAATACATTTAACTGAAAACTGTGTCTTCAAGCGGTCTCTTAAAAACAGGTTTGGGTACTTCTATCTGTTTATCATAGCATCTGCGGAAAACATAGCTTTAACAAGTATTCTGAATCATAAATAATCCGATTCTTTAGCTCGCTCCACATTTCTCGTATTAAAAGCCTTCAATTATTTGTACCCTCCATGTGCATAATATTAAACGGGAGCCGCAACGCATAAAACGTTTGCAAGGACATACGATGGAGCAGCTTATGTTACTGCAGTTCTCTCTGTCACGATACATTCGTACCGTGCTGCTTTACTATTTCCAATATCTTCGGGCAATAGATCACTTTAAAATTGTTTTTATAGGAACACATACTGGCACCTAAAGTATGAAAGCACTCAAATATATGCGGGTTGAATAGAAAACTATAGTGAAATACCGGAGCTCACTGCTCAACTTAGAGAAAAATTATCAGGTATTTACGAAAAATGTTTTCTATCTTTTCTTCAAAATCATTTTACATAATCTTGGTCCGTCCTTTATAGATTCTTTGAAAATTGATTTTCTTTCTAATGGTAGCGGGACTATGTCACCTTACATATATATCAAATATTTGACGAAACATATTTTAAGCTTTAAAATTCAAGATTTTGTTGCTAATATTAGGGCCTTTGCTCCTAAAAGCACAAAAGGAAAACGAGGATTGCACATGCCCCAAGCTATCAGAGAGTTCATAAAAAGACAGGATCGCTTCCAGCGTGGAATGCACAAAAGCACGTTGTGGAAATAAAGATTGAGGATCATGCAGCTCGACGCTGGGTTTTCTTTAATGGAAGTGGCCCCACGCGTTGTGACAATACCTCCGAGCTACATTGTATAACGTCTTGCGTCTGTGAAGCAATTGCTCACGTCAAGTTCAAAAACTTCACTGCGGAGACATTTTCTTTTTTTTTTCTGGATGAATTTCGCAAACTGCGCACATTAATGTGCCAGACAAAGAAGGTCATGGGTATAGAGTGCAACCGACTTGAAAAGAGTGCGGTACAAACTAAATTATTCTGACACATTGTGGGTGTGCGAAGGCCCGTGGTGCCGTAAGAATACGCTTGAATCCTAAACAAATAAGGAGAGTCCCCCAGAGGTTTGACCCGGTGTCTTTCTCCTGAACATAGCTTTCTAAACAATAGGATGTACGAAAAAGAATGGCTGGCAGTGCCTGCTATCGTCTTCCAACAGGTTTGTGTAGAAGAGAAAAGTCCATGCCGGTCCGCCTACCTCGAGATGTAAACAGGTCCTGAGAGCGGAAAAAACACAATTTTCTCACTCTGTACCTTAATAAAATGAAATGTTTTATAGGACTAGGCGCCCATTTTACTACTATTACTGCAATAAGAAACGGCCATACACCAAAGGATCAACAATGTACGAATGCTCGTTTCCCACGAAAATAGGTGCGTTCCGGACTGAAATGAAATAGATTAATTATCAATTTAGACACGACTTGAAATTTACGTAATTACCATACTCTGGTCAAATTGTATCAACTGGCACAAACGTCGATAATACGTTTTTTTATTTGGTGCCACTTGATTTCAGTTGTTCGTACCAGTTTTAGTGAACTTCTACATAAGTTAGGTGCAAGGTGTGTTATGTCTTCTCTCAATGGTGATGTGAGTTTAAAACGATTACTGGCGCAGTACTCTTTTACCAATTCCGACGTGCTTAAAAAATGTTGTCTGCTGCAAGGGGAAGAGAGATATTTGAGGCTGAGGGTGTTGCCAGGAAGAGAAGATTAGTGCAATGGCGTGTGTTCCTTTCAATACACATAGGTATAACCTTATCTATATTCACATATACTGGCTGTTCGACGACGGAGCCATAAGTGACCGGTCACAGATTTGGAGCGCAAGGATTTGGTAGCACAGATATTTTCCCGGGGAACCTGGTCGTCAGCGCACAATTTTTGCAACAGCGAGGAACCGAAACATTGTTTTCAAACCCGACGATAAAAGAAGCGGTAGCCCGAGGAAAGTGAGGAGCACGACCGGACATTCCACCGCTCGGGACAAGTGTGTTTCGGCGTCTCGCCGCAGCGAAGCACCCATCACCGGGCTCTCCTCTCATCCGCTGTCTGTCGCCCTACCTTTTCAATTTCGGCGGACACGTCTCGTGGTGATCTGCAAAGCTTTGTCAGTATAGAGGAGGTTATAATAGAGGCTTTTATTATCGGGGTCTAAACAACGCGTGAATAGTTAGCGTTATTTTTGCATGCACGGAGTGAATACCATGAATTATTATAATGTACTCTAAGAGGTTCAGCTGGCGCTAAGTGTGCTGCTGGAAATTGAAGCAGACAGCAACCGAGTCGAAAACCGACTTCCGGTAATGCATTTCTGTAAGAAAAAGCGAGTGCATTTCTCTCTTGCGCTCGATTATAAGAGCACATATCCCGAATAATTGCGTACATACTAGGTAACTGAAAACATTTCTCAGTCAGGCAGACGAAATACACTGGTCAGCTACGACGTCGTTCTTTTCAAATTAATTATATTAAATACGGTGCTAAAACGGCTCCGGTACATGTATTTATGTGCACTGTCGGACACTGTTAGCGCGAACCCGGCGCCGGTGATTTTGAGCATAGGGAATATACGTGCCAAACGAACTAAGGATATATGGAGAACTAAGACGGCAAGAACAAAGCAGTAAGACCGGATCAGTAACTCTCTCAGCATGTACGATCAAAATAAACTGAAGGCCAGGTAATAAAGTCACACTTTGAATGAGTACTGCTTTGTTCTTTCTGCTGTGAGCGGATATGCTTGTTCTGCGTTCAAAATATCTCCCCCACACGCTCGAAATCTTTTATAACAAGTACCCGATAAAGACTGCCCGGCAGAGGAAATATTAGAAAGAGACGCCCTTTCGTACTCCACGTACTTTGTTATTTACGTTTTGAATGCTTTTAACTGCTCGTAAAGATGTCAAGAAGGGGTCATTTTTATATAGTGACAAGACTAGCAAATTAAGAATGTAAAAGCGCCACCGGGATGTTGATGACCCTGAACACGTTCTGTGTTCCTTTCGATTGTTATTTTGCTCAGAAACATAGCTTGTTTTTACACACCTGCGGTGGAACAGAGGTTTGGGCTTGAAATATAGCGAAGTTCAACATCGTTCATGGATAAAGAAAAATGCGCTAATTAAAGTAAGTACGCTTTTACGATGTTAACAAAGGTACATACTATTCGGTACGACCCAAAATAACAACAGTGTTAACCATTTTTTTTTCACGGCGAAGATACAAAATACACGCGCGTTTTCCCATAGGAATCCACAAGAGCACAAGAAAAGTATGCATGGTTGCTGTCTGCTTCAATTTAACTCCCGGAAGTCGCATAGATACTAGCGCCAGTTGAACCTCTAGCGTACATTATAATAAATAGGGGCTCGACCTCGCTACTGACGCCATGACGAAACCGCACTTGTTAATCCAGGTGCTGCTCCTGTCTGCTATCGTCCCATCGAAGCTTGCCGTGGATCGCCCGGACCGTGACCCGTGGTTCCACCGACGACG
>JAZHYW010035985.1:0-22323 GCA_037355805.1 Ixodes ricinus | reverse complement strand
GCATGTATTGCATTCCAAACTCAATCGACCGCCATTTTTCCATTGAAATTTTCAGAAAATCACTTATAACTTTTGAATAAGGTATCGGATCGAGCTGAAACTTTGGCATCTGGTTGTGACCTCTAGCTGCTACCTTTGGGCGGAGAAATGAGCGTTTGGCAGATGCCTAGTTTATTTGTTGCAGTAAAAAGAATGTATAAAATTTTGTTTTGGTGACACCCTGTACTATGTTGGGACGACCCTCAAGGACGATTTCTAGGATGACCTCAGGACGACTTCTGAGGCGACCTCAAGGACGACTTTGAGGACAACGTCTAAGACGAACTCAAGGACGACTTCAGGACGACCTCAAGGACGACGTCTAGGATGACCTCAAGGATTACTTTTAGGACAACCTCGAAAACGACTTCTAGGATGACACCTGAGACAAATTCAGCCTTTCCACTCTGGTGTATACCGAAGTGGAAAGGCTGGAAAGGTTGCTGCCAGTCGCTTATAGATGGCGGTAGCTGTCTAGGGTTTTGTGTCGAGATTTATTTGTCCACGGATACAAAACTGGGGGAAACTAGCCCTCAACAGCTCCGCTGTAAAAAAGAAGAAATGAGCGGTTCGGAACAAAGTGGCCAGATGTCATCAGCCCAAGCAAAGTGCACATGAAGGCACCATAGGATGGATGAACGATGGATGGATACGACTGAACCTTTTTTTTATCTGGCAGCGGCTTGGGCTGCCTAGCAAAAGCTTCCGATTCCAACAAATAACTGATCTCCAACTAAATTTGATTTAATGAAGAAGGGCAGAGAAACTCGTATCCCAGCCAAGCGCAAGTGTTCGTCTACAATTTTCCACAACCGAAAGATACAATCCGTGCGACGGTCGTAGCCACATAAGAGGCGTCGCCGAACGCACTCACACGCTGGCGCCTGTCTATGGGGTGGCCCTGGAACTGAACTTCACTAGAGCGAACTTTCGCAGTATCTGCGAGATCAAATGTAGTGTGATCTACCGCAAAATCCCGCAAGTACGCCCACCCAAAACGAAGAGATGTAAATGGTGAAAAACATAGGGCTATCATTGAGGATGCGACAGCAAAACTTTACAAAATGAAGTGATAAAGCATTGGGCCATCCGCTACGAACCACGTGAAATGGGAACCGATGCCATGGATCGCGAACAAGTCAAATTTGCAATTCACGACGGGATAAAGATGTGGGGATTCGCTACTAACTCTCGTGTCATGGTAAAAGATCTCGCGAATTGCAGACGTAGCAGATTCGCCTTTACAGCTGCCACAAAGGACATGCGGGAACCTGTCGTGAACTCTCATGTCATGGGAACCGATGCCGCAAATCGCAGACGCAGCAGATTTAAGTTTCAAAGTGCAGTAAACACGCGGGGACAACTCGTGCGTCGCGGGGACCAATATCGCACAGCGCAGATTGCGGACAAAGCGCAATACCACCACAAACTCCCTCCTCACGCATATCGGCATCGGTATCACAGATCGTGCAGTGGATGCGACTCCCGTCACACGTTGCATGACGTCCGACAAGAATACTGGGGTGGGCGATGTTTCAGAACTTTCAAATTATACATATTTAGTCAGACAAATGGAATGGGCGATCTCTCGTAACATACCGTCGTACCGTACAAGCCCTTACAGGATTTTACGGTACCAGAAAACGGACGTTTGACATTTTCAAAAGCACTTGAGCCAACAAAGAGCCACACGCGTAAAGAAATGGGCAATGTATAGGAATCTCGAGTGTGAGCCAGCTTCTCAAGACATACCCGAGTCGCGAGCGCAGCCGTAGCTACCTACAGGGTGCAGAACGGTAGGGAAGTGTTTCGTTCGTCCCCGGGACCTGGCACGAGAGCTTCCCACCTTCGATGTCGTTTTGGCATCCTCGAAGGCAGGGGGAGAGGTTCGGCAAATATAAAAATCTGCAACGTCCGAGCGTCGCCTGACGCGATGCCGTAGCACAACGTCGCAAAGGACCAATACGCGCCGTGCATTTCGAGCGCCTTTGGGACGACATTGGCATTGCGCAATACTTTTGAGCGTGGTCGAAGTCCCATTTGCAGGCACCATCACCCTAAAGCCATGGTTACACCGCTAACACGTAACATCAAAGACAGTAAGCAGACACTGTCTGCTTACTGTCTTTGATGTATGTTCCTTGTACGACGCTCCTGTCAAAATGGTCGTACAAAACCTGGCTGCAGACACGTTTGAAGCACAGCACACATGTGTGAAGCAGACGTGCTTCGAACGTGCCCGACAAATGTCCGCAGACGATTCGGTCGTCGCATCTGCTGTGAACACCGCATCTTTTGTGTCGTGAATGAGCAGTGCTGCTGTAGAACAAAGGGATCCGTGAATCGCTATTGAGTTTAAGTACCAAATTATTTCGGCCTTTGTCACAGCGCTCTTCAGTAGAAAGCCGCTCATCAAAGTCTTCATACTTGTTGTGGTGGCTGCAGGCTCCTCAGGGGCACATGTGCGGTCTAAGCTACATTTGGCCGAAACGTTCGTTGCTGTTGTAAAAAATGACAGAAGTCCAGATTGGGAATGGATTGACTGCGACTTCAAAGTAGCAAGGCGCTTTTGCTCGATGCGTGACTGGAAACTGCCGTGTTTCCCATGTTGCTCAAAGAAAACATTTTGCGGCACATTGAGCACTGAGCACTCTGAGGATCACTTTGCACGGACTTGCATATTCCGATATATTCGGATTCGTCCAGTTCGGATTAAACAAGCACTTTCTTGCCGCCGACATCGTCAACGAAGAGGCCACTTCCGGAAACATGACGCTCAACAACACACGTCAATAACCGAATGTATGGCCGCATGGCCGCCAGATGCACACCACTGTGACGCGCACTTTCGGATACTTTCGGATCGAATTGGATTGAATTGCGGTCTGCGGCTTTCCCATTTGTTACTAAATCTAGTGGCTTTAACTGGATTTAGCCTAGTGTCGTGCTCCTTAATCCAATCCAATCCAATGCATGGCTTGGACTGAATTTGTCGGCTGTTCCCTGTGCATCGGGTAGCACACACTACATCGAGTGAGCAGAGCCCGCGTTCCACCTCTAAGCAGTATTGCCTATTTTTCTGCCCCCGGTCGTCGAGCCTTTGCTCAGGGAAGTCGATGGCGTTTTAGGCTCATTTTCCCTGACTGGGCTCGCTTTTGACAATTTCTCCGACAATTCCCTGATTTTTCCCGGACAATTAAAATTTCCCTGACAATTCCCGCTTTCCCCGGTCGCTAGACACCCTGACTAGAGCCACAGCCCCAGCACAAGCACGAAATCCCAGACTGTGACACTGCAGCTATGCTGCCTGTCTATCAATGCCTGTCGCAGGTGTCTCCGCTTCAACGCTGCTTGGGAGCAAAGACTCAGAAAGCATCCGAGTCTTTTCACTCGGTTCTGTGGTCTTTGATGCCTAAAAACAGCATGCGTCGCTGGTCGCTGCCGAAACTGCACTGCATGAAGCGGTGTTGTGGTTAAACGCCAGCTGCTACAGGGCAACGGCAGAAATCTCGGTTGCAGTGGGACCTCCAGCTGGCCCAACTAGTCCTCCAGCGAGCTGCCCAAAAAGATGCACAAGGCCAGCAAACGACATCAAGGGAAGTCGGATAGGTGGAACAAGAAGAAAGTGCACAAGAACAATTCGGTCTACTCTGCACGGTCGTTCTCAAGCCGAAAATCTGTGTGCAACTTTCAAGTGCTGATTTCTCATAATGGATTTTTTCACCACCGTGGCTACTCATCCCAGCGATATCTCAGGAACTGCTCAATGAATTTTCGTGCTGTCTTTTTTATTCTATTCCTAGATAACGTTTTGAGGGCATAACGGAGTCCTTTTCTTTTTTAGAAAACCGTGTTATAAATTATAATAAAAAAAATCAGCAGAACCCATCCTTTGGGAATGATTATCTACGTTAATGCGAATAGCATCAAACGGTGCGGAGTTATGCGCGTTCGTCAGGTGGCCGGCACACTCTAGATACGCCAGCCCACTCTTGAGGCGATTCTAAATTTGTTGACACTTTCACAGCCCTGCGCACGATCTCCGCAGCCCAGCACGTGCGTTTGTGTCACTTAGGAAGGCGAGCAAGCACGCGCCATACGCACAAACACTCAAAATGGTACCGACCAGACTTTCTGGCGTCTCAGCTAGTCTCAACCAACGGCATCAATGGTTGTTTATATCTACCATAGGACGCGCTACAGCGCTGTCACAGCTGCCGGTGCGCGTGTCCATGCACGAGGGCTCATTCCCGCTCTCGGAGGCTGAGCACGGCCGTTACATCACCCTCTCCCGGCTCGGGAGAGGGTGATGCTAGCGGCCGTGCTCCAGCCCCTCACGAGAGCGGAATGAGCTCTCGTGCATGGAGCTCGGCTAGCGCACCGGTAGCTGTGACAGCGCTGTAAAGCGCGTCCTATGGTAAAGATATAAACAAACCGTTTAGAGTGCGTTGAATGACTGCCTTCATAGCTCTGTGGTTAGCGCGCTCTGCCTGCTGATCAAAGGGTCAACGGTTCGAATCCCAGCCGCGCCGGTCTTTTTATTTCTTTATCGACCCGCGGCGTAAGAGGTTAGATGTAGATAGATAGATAGATAGATACATAGGCGAAAAGTGCGTGAAGTATCCAAAGAATGCTATTCGCATTAAAAATTGAATCTGATGAATGCAAGCTTCACCTGACTACATAAAATTCGAAGTTGTGCTAAACTTTTTCAACAAAGAAATTTAAAGAAAGGGCTCTGTTATGCCCAGGGGAACCCTTCAGGGGTCACCATAACAAATTTTTATACTGCCACTACCTTTTTCAAAATTATCCAGGCCTGGGATAGAAACGGATATGGAAGATTTTGATAAATATTTCAAACTTTCTAGTGAGAAATGTTTCAGGGTGGTGCTGTCCACGAAACGATTTTCAACGAAACGTCACAGTGTCGATGAAACATGTGTCCACTAAAAGTTGTCCACGAAACGTAATACCACGAAACGAGTTTCGACGAAATGATAGGGACCCCTGGACGACGCGTTCCCCACTGCACGCGGCAGGCGAAGACGAGCGCTGGAACCTGCGATCTCGGGAGGAACCAGAGCAGTCAACATGCTTGGTACTCCATGCTAGGAGGGGTGAAGCATTTTTCCTCAATGACAGCCGATGGCACAGGAAATCAAACATTGGAAGTGTTGACATGATCACCATTGACGGCACGCTGCGCAGAAACTTCCAACTTCGCCATCCGCGGCAACCTCATGGACCGCTTCCGCACGCCAAATGCGTGCACCGTCTCGTACTTCGAACCTCGCATCGTGTGCGACTGTGAAACAGATGGGCATGCTACACTAAACTACTCAAAGAAGGTCCAGAAAATGATTGCAAAGGTGGTGAAAGATGAGGCGGAGCTGACAAAGCGAGAGCGTGAGCAAGCAGATCACTGCCGAGAGCAGACGACGCGAGCGGCAACAGCAGGAGGGAAGAGAGGAGGAGCAGAGCTCTCTGCGAGCAGAGAAATCGCGTCCCGACCAATTGAGAGCATGCTCTATCCAATCACGTTCTTGCAATTGCAACATGGAAGAATGGCGACCACGCCGTAACCACGCAGCCGACGCCATTTTGGGAGCACACAAATAATAGAAAAACAATTCCCTTTCAAAACAAGACCAAGACGGCGTCCGTCGGCCAACCGCGTCGGGAATGGTGAGTGCGCGGAGTTGGGGTTGATTTTGACGTTTGACCGTCACTTGGACGCTACCCAGGCCTCGTAAATATTTGTTTTTAAATATTTCCTCGTTGTATTAGGTGCTGATAATTACAAAGAACTTAGTTTATGAGATATACAACCCGAAAAACATGGTTTCCTAAAAATCTACTTTTGCTAAATTTTCTGGTTTTCAAAGTTCGCTTCCCCCCTTGAAACAAAGGTATGATGAATCCCCTCACCTTCACGTCGACAAACTGGCCCTGCTGGAAGGAGAACTCGGCGGGCGAGATGACGGCCCGCAGCTTGGACCCCAGGCTGGCCTCCGAGGCCGAGCCCCCTTCGTCTTTCGAGCGCACCGCTTTGGCGAGCCCCGCAGCCACGAGCGCATCCACCAGGCTAATTTCCGACCTGGCCCCGCTGCGCTCTAGGTTGACCACGTGAACGCCGCCGCGCTGCGCCACCAGGCGACACCACAGCGGCCCTACGAGTAAAGCCCTCCCGTAGTGTTAGGGCCACATCTCTTTCAGTCGTTCTTTCTTTCGTACAATTCATACGATTCTACGAACCCCGTTTTTGAATTCCATCTTTATTTCATGAAATCCGAAAATTCCCACATTCTGAAACTTTGTCGAAGAGTAGCACCCTTTCCCTTTCTTTCGAGTCGAGAGAAGAAAATGCAACAAATCCCTTCCTTCCACACTGTAAAGAGAGGTAAGGGGCTCTACTTTGGTTGCACACTTGACGTAGAAGCAGAATGTTCATGCAAATAACTTGCCGATTTTCAGTCTTTCAAGAAATAAACTCATCTCATTAAACCCATAACAAATAAATAAATACGTTCAGCCTTTCCACTCTCGTGAAGAAGGAAGACCAGCGGAACTGTGCTCGATACACTGTGTGCTTCTTCTCCGTCGTCATCTGTTTTTCGCGCTGTTTCCTACGATGAATTCCCACTGACGCGCCCAACTATCCATTCTTCTATTACAGCTGGAAAGGTTGCCGCCATCTACGAGCGACGGCGGAAACCATACTGGTTGTGTGCTTGCCGCCGTCGCTTATAGATGGCGGTAGCTGTCCAGGTAGGTTTGTGTCGACATACAAAGGACACGATCCTGGGGAACCTAGCCCTTAACGGCTCCGCTGTAAAAGAGAAAGGAAACTCTAGCAGACGGATGTTGCTGAATCTACCAAATGTACGGAAAGGTGATTTGCAAGGAAGTGTGGTTTGCATGTAGGGTCCTCACCTTCAAAGATGCTCTGCAGCGGACCTCCCGCCTGTGCCGGGGGCCAGGGGCTGCGGATCCTCCAGGAGGTTCCAGCCCGCGCAGTCGGCAGCGGATCGCCTGGGCCGGCAGTTCCGCAAAGCGGGGCAAGGAGCTGCAAATCAAGACGCGCATAAATTCCACCTTGACAACTAGTTAATCTGGTGAAAATATTTTACCACTGACATTCATTAAACTTTAAAAGAAACCCATCAAGCCAATCGTAGCGGTAACCTCGATCTCGATTTCATTTTTTTGTTTGGGAAGGTACGGAAACGAACTTTTTTTTAAGACTCATTTTATTGCTTAGGTATACATACGTCGCATAACCCATGAGAAACATTCTAAACGCAGAAAAATAATTATAAAACAGACCAAACAAATTGCACCTGTTAAATAGGGGGGGGAAGGGAAGGGGGGAAGGGGGAAGGGGGAAGGGGGGGAAGGGGAGGGGGGGGCGAAGCTTCGTTTGAGGGATCGTGAAGCCTTGCTCCTCCCGCGAAGTGAGCGCCACCCTCGGCAGTGCACCATACTCATAGAAATGCCCTAGCCATGAACGCAATCGCGAAGAACCCAGCGGGTCATGGCGGCCTATTTGGAGTTTCATATGTTGGATGCCAGGTGGCTCCTTTAGCCCGCGCAGCCTTACGTGTTTGGTCCCACCAAGTTGTTCCTGTGTTTATTTATCGTGTTTGCGTGCAGGATGCCAGGCTATTGCGCGGCAGAGGGCCGCGGCAACAGCGTGCTGAACTGCGAGACGCCGACCCACGGATTTCCGAACGATGAGAAACTCCCGAAGCTTGTGCATCCATCTCTCATGCAGGCGCCGGTGAGAACCGATCGCTTGTACGATGACCGTTTTCGCATTGCCGAGGACTATGAAAGGCAACTCACCGTATCAGGAGTCTGGGTCTTCCCACCATGCCTGCGTGTCCCCGTCAGCGCAGAAGACGACGAAGCGGACGGGCAAACGCATACCGTTCAGCGAATCGCCTGTCCGTCATCATGCACCGGTGACTACTCACCGCTGACATTTTCCAGTCCTCTTGGCGGTCAATCCTCGTCACTCTCCAGTTCACAGATCATGGCGGAGCGCGCATCGCGGACTACAGGGGCCTAATGAATACGTCCCGCAGCAGTCGTCGTGCCAGTCGGGCAGCTGTGCAGTCCTCTACCACTCCGGAACTCGAGATTGTGACACGCAAAGTCGCAGCGTTACAGCGCTCATAATGCAACTGACCTTTGGCTGTTCTAAGGAACCCTGACGTCATGATTTCGACGGAGTTGCCGCTGACCCCGCATCGCACGTCTCGATTACCAATTTCGTAGCACTCGCTAAATCGGACGTTTGAAACAAGAAATAAAGCTATTGGTTCAAAATACGAGCGTTTCATTGTCATTTATAGTAGTCAAGGTCAGATTTCACTCCTTTGGGAAGGTTTCCATATAGTTGCATGTTTCAATATGTTTCGATTTTAGTTTCTCTACCTGTTTAAGCGACCTCAAGGTTTTTAACGCTAAGGATTGAACAGAGTGCCAAACGTGCTAACGTGCCCTTCTTAATATTAAAGCATATAGTGATTTTTGAACAGAAGCCTCTAATCCCAATATTGTGTCCGTCCGCCCGTCCGTTTGTGCATTTCCCGCTAAACTTAGCGGGGAAACTGAGTTGCTGCTTATGTCAAGTGACTCCCAAAGGATGTCAGGTGACGTGATGTTACGTGAGCGACACTCCAGTTAGGTTTTCCCGCCAAAGTCGGCGGGGACACTGACGTCACTTATGTACAAATAGAGTTTCCCCCGCCAAACTTAGCGGGAAAATGGACGTCACGTGACCTATGCACCAACTTACATTCACCGCTAGATTTAGCGGGAGCCTCGACGTCATGTGACTTGACGTCACGGGAACTGTACACGATTTGTTTTCCCCGCTACATTACGCTGGGAAACTGACGTCACGCGACCAGACGACACGTGCCAACTACGTCTTTAAGGACCGAGTGAAGGACTCATCAATACAATTTCCGCTGCTAAGTTTAAAGCAAGAAAAATTGGCATCACGTTGCCACAAATCCTAGATATAGCTTCCCCACCAAAGTTAGCGGGGAATTGAAGTCACTTGACGGATACACCAGCTTCCCCGCTCAATGTAGCGGGGTATTGATAAAAATAAAGGTTCATCTACATTCCCCCAAACAAAGGTCTTCTAAACAATTTTACGATATGTCACACCTAAAATACTTCATTTCATGCATTATGCAGGTTGCGCCGGCCACTTCCGGCCTCCATGACAAGGAGAGAATACTTCCGGTTCTCCTACGTGAACCTTGTGTTCGGGTGGGTACGCGACGACTCTTGGTTCACTGGCGAGGATTCCGTGAGAACTACAATCTACAATTGCCCCAGTGTCGTGCTTTTAAGTTGCGGATGCGTTCCGGCACGTTCAAAACGTCACAAGTGAAGTTATTTCAATTATTTCGAGACGAGGGACGTCACCGCAGCCGTCAAGCCTGTGTGATCGCCGGAAGACGGCATTGGAAGACGGTTTTAGCCTACTTCGATGTGCTGCCGACAGATAGAGCAACGCGATTAACGCGAGAATCCGTCGCCGGCACCGCGGCGCCTCTTACGACCATTTCGGTACAACGATAAACCACTACGGCACGTAGAAATGGAATGCGTACGGTGATCTCGGAAAGAAACCTTGAGTACCAAAGCAAGCGGAAGTCAAAACACTAGAAATGTCTGCATTACAGACTCGCGTCGCGCTGAAGAGTAATAAAATAGGCGGAAGGTTGTCTGCTAAAACCAAGACTTGGCTCAGCGACCCCTGCAAGGAAGCTCGGCGCGTATCTTCGTTGCCAAACCGAAGTGGGTGCCGATCGCCGATGCCTTGCCGTTGACGTAGTAGTTGAACGCGTTTAGGGATTTGTAGTGTTTAAGTCGTTCTCAGCTATATAACCAGGCTTGTAGAATAGGTAGCCCTTTAATTAGTAAAATCAATGGAGATGTTGGCGCTGTATTCAGCAGTACCGGCCACTCTATAGGCAGTCCTGAAGATGCGTACGCAATATCTTCGGCAAATTTGTCATTTGCTTGAGGAACAACCGTTATCATTTCACCCAAGATATTGCCGCGTGCTTAGCGGTATCCCAAGAATATAGAAAGAAAAGCTTAGTGGTTACCCAGTAGGCAGCGCGCCTGACTGTAACGCAGAGGTCCCGGGTTCGAATCCTGAGACCGGCAGATGTTTTTATAACTCCTAAGACGATGCCTCTAGAGATTTCGAAAGGGTCGTGGTTGGTTCTAGAACGGAATGTTCAAGTACAGAATGTTCTAGAAGGGTGAGTGCTATAGAAGGAGCTCCGCGTGGTTTATCATTTGCGCTCGACCCTGTTGTATCGGCGACGCTTGACGCCTCTAACGTGCAGTTATTTCCCTTTAGTTTGGTCTGCAAGTTCACCCCATTAAACATTTTTATTCAGTTTTACTTCAACACGTCGCCTATTTTTCGTGACATTTTGGTGGAGGTGCGGGGTGTGAAACCCGTGCAGCGTACCCCTACAAGAACTCGTTCAGCAAACCCCATTCCCCAACGACCTTCCATTGAAGACTCGGAGCATCGTGCTAGCCGCCGCCTTCAGGGGCAGGCTTCTGAAATCGGACCACTCCCGGCGAGGACAAAGCAAACGGTGACGACGATGGCTTCATCGACGGCGCAGACCATAGCAGCAACCGCCGTTGTTTCCTGTCCGTCATTCCACGAGGACCGACGCCCTTCCACAGCGAGGTCTACCATCAACGTGGAAGACTGGATCCAGGACTACGGACGTGTCGCCCGACATAACGGATGGACGACAGGACAGTGCCTCCAGCAACGCTACTTTTCGCTGCAGGGCACAGCGATGGACTGGTTTGAGGACCGCGAGGCTTCCCTTACATCGTGGGATACTTGCATTGCTGAAATTAACCTAAGATTCGCAAGCCAGCATCGACGACAGCGGGCAGATGGATCGCTGCATAACGAGGACCCAAGGCCACAACGGAAGCTGTCACCAGCCTCGTTGACGCCTCAACGCCCACCACCGACCGGACGGCAAGCGAGTGAAAAGAACTGCGTGCGTCCAGATGTGGTGCGTGAAGAGCGAAATCTTCGGCGGCCTTGTTTGTCACCCTCCGACGACAGTAGATGAATCTCGTCGCTGAATCCAAGAACATGGAGCAGGCTTTGCAAGCACGATCGAGCCACTACAAATCAACTCGCCGGCTCCCATGCTGCTTCGGCGATTCCATCGTCGCCACTTGACGCGGGCAGCGCCCGGTGTCGACAACATTGCCAGATCATCCGCGACGTCGTAGCGGAAGGACGGGTCGGTGCTGTCCACTGCCGATCGCGCTGCCTCGCTCTCCATGACCGAAGTAGCGCCGGCACTGCCGGCGCGAGCGAACCTTCCAGCCGGAGACGCCTCGTCGACCTGTCCCCGCCGGATGACTACATCGGCTGCAGCTGCGCCGCCATGGCCCGACGACCCGCCCACCTCGTTGCCCGTCAACTCTCCAGCGCCACAACGACTGGGATCGCCCCAGCACAGTTGCAGCCCTCTCGACGTCTCGACGATCAACCTCAGTACGTCCGGCGAGAACAACCGGCGCCCGGGAAGACCGACGGAATGGCGAACTGGCCGATCGACGCCCGCCAGTGCTACCACCGCAGCGGCGGAGCGCGACACGCGCTCCACCACGATGCCTCCTCCCGCCAGCCGGGCGTGGCCGAAGGTTACGCGCCCAACGACCCTCAACCATCGCTTTTGGAGAGACGACGCCGGGACATTGAGGGCTGCCCTCCGCCGCTCTTCATGCTTCTGAATCACCTCCCGCCGAGGATTCCACTTCACGCGTGTGCCCCGACGCTCGTCATCGCCCTTCCGCCGGTCTCGCCGAGACAGCCTGTTACCCATCGCTTGCCGTCAGGAGAAAGCTGGGCGCGGCAATGCCGAGGGGTGGTGCAGCTGAAGACGAACGATGCCAGGGCCTGTAAGATCGGTCAGAAGATCTCTCGCTTTAGTGCTGCAACGCACCCGAAACAGCGTTCGTGCAACAGTGTCGAATAACTTCAACGTTATCATCGACGGCCACACGACGCGACGGCACTCGTCCCGACGCCGGATGTAGTCTATTCCTTTTTTTGATGACGGAGACTCTCTCGTCGCCTGCGGAGCGTTGCGGCGTCGTGGGACGGACTGCAGATGCGAACGACCGCCGGCGGGCACCTCCCATCGCACCTGCCGGCGGGTGCACTGCTCGCGTTGAGACCCACAGTGAAACCTGCCCTGCGAAGCTCGTCGTTTTGTAAGACTGTGCGAGGGCGTCATTCTCGGAATGGAGTTTTTGTGTGAATGCGGTGCCATGTCGACCTTGCCGACGAAAAAGCTGACGCTCGGAAACCCAGTCCCATAGGCGGAAGATCTCAAGTGACGTTAGCTGCAGTGCGAGTCCCTACCAGCCAGGTAGACCTTCCGCTGCTGTCGAGCGTCTTTTTGACCGTCGGGACCAGGGAAGCCACATGCGGTGTAGCACTGTTGGAAAAGCGTCCAACTCCTCCTTGAACGGGGATTGGCACTGTAGAGGCATAACCGAGCTCCAGGACATGGCGTACCATAGCCACTGTCACCAACTTCCGGCGAGAGTCACAGCAGCTTACAAAGTGTACAGCAGTGGGCTACGTCGAAGAAGTTCAGGATTCAGCTCAGTGGCGGATCTAGGGGGGGGGCGACGAGGGCTGCCCCCCCTAGACGAAGTCGACCCCCCTCCCCTCACGAAGCGCACACCTGACGTGGGTGGACCCGCCGGTGCACAAGAAAAAATGGTAGAATAGTATCCTTAAACATTTTCCGCTTCCCCCCTCCCCCAAAACGGAGTTCTGGATCCGCCCCTGATTCAGCCGCGATCTCGTGGTCTCAGAAGACGCCTCGCCGAAGCAGCACAAGAGTACCACGCCGTCAGAGCTCGACATCGACCCGTCTTCCCAGCCCCACATAGACGACAGCTGACTGACGTTCTCGCTGAGTTCAGTGAGTGCTTCGCCACATCGTCAGAGTACGCCAAATAGCGGTTGCGAAGAATCGAATTGTGACTGACGATGACGTGCCCCTATTGATCCAGTCGCGGTAGCGTGTTTCCCGGTAAGAAGAGGAAACCATCCAGAAACAAGTCAAGAAATGCTTGACGGCGATCTTATCCTGCTTTCGAAGCAGTGCGTGGGCCTCTCCAGTCGGCCTGGTGAGGAAGAACGGAACTCAGGTTCTGCGTGGACTATAGGCGGCTGGGCGTTGCTGATAAATATGTCTTCGATTTCTCGCAGCCACCCTCGAGTTTACTCCACTCGATACTTTCGTCGATGGACTTTAAGAGGTGTGCCTGGCCGATGAGGTCGATGAACGGCCCACGAGAAGACCACCTTCGCTGAAGCCCGACTGGCTTCTGTACGGCGCCGGCGACTTTCCAGCGGGTCATGGGTACCGTGCTAACGGGACTGAAGTCGCAGAGCTGACCAGTGTACCTGGGCGACGTCGTCGTATTTTCGCGCCATTTGGTCGAGCACTTGAAACGGCTAGGGATGTGCTCCAAGCCATCAAGACCGCAGAGCGCACACTCACGCCAACGAAGTGCCGCTTCGCCTACGTTGAACTTAAGTTCCTTGGCCATGTCGCCAGCAGCAAGGAGTACGCTCTAACCTGGCGAAGACATCCGCCGTAGCCGAATTTCCTGGACCATTACAGAGAAGGCCATCCGCAGGTTCACCAGGGCTCTGCGCGTACTACAACCGCTTCGTTCAAAATTTTGCAAACATTTCGGCGCCCTCACACATCTCACGAAAGATGCCGTGAAGTTTCAATGGGCAGAAGAACAAGTCTGAAGTTTTCGCTTCATTCTGACGGAATGAAGCGAAAACTCAGACACCTCAATCCTCGGACATTTCGACCAGTGGTCTGAAACCGAAATTCACACGGATGCAAATAATCCGGACTTGGCACGGTATTGGAACAGCTAGAGGAAGGCATGAAGCGGGTCATTGCCTAAGCAAATCGGAGACTGTTGAAGGAGGTGAAAAATTACTCCACGACGGAAAAAGAATGTCTCGCGGTCGTTTGGGCGATCTGAGATTTCGTCCGATATATACGAGAATCCTTTCCGCGTGGTCACAGACCACCACTCGCTCTGCTGGTTTGGAATCCAGAAGACCATTCAAGACGCCTTGCTCGACGGAGTCTTCGACTGCAAGAATTCGACATGACCGCGGTGTACAAGTCAGGACGGAAACATATTGTCACCGAATGGCACTTGATGAGGCGATGGTAACTGAAGGAACTAAACGTTTAATGGGGCGAAGTTGTACCCAAAAATAAGCAGGGAACAAAAGAAAGCAGAGCGCCGCGGGCGTCGAAGTCGGCGTGACAGCAGAGTCGAACGCTGGGGTGAAACTAACCGCATCGCCTCGCAGGGCCTTATGCTACGCGCGTTGGCTTCTGGAACAATCAGCCTAGAAGGTTAGGCGACTAGAACATTCGGAACTCAATCAGACGAGAATGTTCTCGAATTCAGAACACAATGTTGAAGAATAAATGGAAGAACATTCCACTGACTGGAATCGAACCCTGACTTTCCTGCGGGACTGTCGCGCGGAAAGTTCAGGCTCCGTTCCAGTCAGTGGAATGTTCTAGTATTTATTTTTCAACATTGTGTTCTCGTGAATTCGGGAACATTCTCGTCTGATCGAGTTCCGGATGTTCTAGTCGCTGAACCCTCTAGCGTGACTGTTCTGAAGCCAGCGCGCGTACATAAGTGGCTCCGTGTGGCGATCTGCGGTCAGTTTCGCCAGCGTTCGACTCCTGCTGTCGCGCCGACTTCGACGCCCACGACGCTCTACGCTTTCTCGCCATTTTTTTTGCTGGGCACAACCCCGCCTCTCAAACGTTTCAGTTTCCTCAGGTATTCTCTGTTTCACATTGTCATTCGTGACAATATTGACGCCGACTGCCTGTCCAGATCCCCCGTCAAAACGTCAGGCTGTACCGACGACGATGACGACTGAGCGTTTCGTAGGTGCCGTGGACACCAACGACATGCAGGACTTCAACGAGACGATCCGGAGCTGCGAATCCGGATCGAGCATCTAAAATATGAGGAAGTACCGCTCCTCGTGTCTTTTCACGAGCCCTGCCGACTTTCGCTATTTGAAGAGGTGTACGAGGTGTACTTTATGAGAAGAATTTCGAAACCAGTAAGTCGCCGTGGCTTCTGGTAGTCCCTACAAGCCTTCGAGAAGAGATTTTCAAGCCTTCCACGACGACCCGACTTCACGACACCTCGGTTACAGCCAGACACTAGCCCGAATACGTGAAAATTGCAACTGGGCCAAGCTTTCGAAGACCGTTCATCTTTACACGACTGTGCCATGAGTGCCAGCGACGCAAGAAACCGCCGTCAAAGCCAGCGGGTCTCCTTCAGCCGATTACCCCTCCAACCAAGCCGTTCCAGCAAATCGGAATGGATTTGCTCAGGGTCTTTTTCCACCGTCGACGATGGATAATCGTCGCCACACATTATCTTACACGTTATGCCAAGACGAAAGCCTTTCCGTCGGAGACTGCTGTCGAAGTCACCAAGTACTTCATCGAGTCCATCGTCCTCCGGCATGGCGCCCCGAAGTCCTGATCACAGACATGAGGGTCATCGGTCATGGCGCAGTTGACCAAAGATATGTTTCGTCTAAGCCACACGGACTACCGTCGAACAGCTGCATACCATCCACAGACCAACGGGTTGGACGGAGCGGCTCAACAACACAATCGTCGACATAATCTCTATGTTGGTCGACGTGGAGCACAAGACCAGAGACGAAGTGCTGCCCTACGTCACATGTGCCAACAAACACGGCAGTGCAAGAGACCACAGGAGTGACGCACTTCCAGCTGGTGTTTGGCCTGAAGGTGACGACTATGCTAGACTCCATGTTGCCGCACGAGCCAGTCGACGGCGGGAGCTATGACGCCCAGGGGGCTGCTCAACGGGCAGAAGAGGTCCGCCAGCTAGCCAGACTACGGATTCAAGATTAGCAACATGTCGACGCCGGCCGGTACAGTCTTCGCCGGCGTGGCGTCCACTTTCATCGCGCGGACAGAGTACATGGATCTGGACACCGATTCGGCGACGTGGGCTCAGCGAGAAGCTTCTCAAGCGCTACTTTGGACCCTACAAGGTTCTTCGCCATTTGGGGGACTTAAACCACGAGGTGCTTCCCGGCGGAACTGGTCCTTCAGGACGACGCCAACCACGACCCGAAGTAGTCCACGTCGTGCCCCTTAAGCCGTACTACGCTCGATAGGATTTTGAACTGTGTGCCCACGCTACGCTTGTTAGGACTGTGTTCCTACAAATGGGTGCAGTCTGCCATTCGGTTTCTTTGTTTTGCTTTAGAGTGTATCGGGACGATGCGTTCTTAAGAGGGGAGTATCCCACCTGCTTAGCGGAAGCTCAGTGGGTACCGCGCCCAACTGTCCCGCAGAAATCCGCAGGTTTGAATCCTGGGACCGGCAGATCGTTTTAGAGCGCAGTTCTTAGGCGCCCGTTTCCGGCTTGAGCGGCGTCGCCGCCGCTGTCGGCGTCGCCGTCGTCGTAGCACTGAGGCCACGGGACCCCGCCCCGAGGTCACGTGTTGTTTTTGTTCTTGTTTGCCCTCGGCACACCTCTATAGGGAGATAAAGGTCGCTGCCAATTTTTTTGATAAGGCCTTGAATGTTGCAGTACCAAAACAATTGTACAGTGCAGTGTCGACAAAACAAAATACTCCAGGAAAAGAGTCGCAAGCACTAGAACACAGCCAACAAATAATAATGCATTTAACTGAAAACTGCGTTTTCAAGCGGTCCTTAAAAACAGGTTTGGCTACTATTCTCTGTTTATCATAGCAGCTGCGGAAAACATAGCTTTAACAGGTATTCTGAATTATAAATATTCCGATTCATTAGAGTCGCCCCACTTTTCTCCTAATTAAAAGCCTTTAATTATTTGTACCCTCCATGTGCATAATATTAAACGGGAGCCCCAACGCATAAAACGTTTGCAAGGACATACGATGGAGCAGCTTATGTTACTGCATTTCTCTCTGTCACGATAGATTCGTACCGTGCTGCTTTACTATTTCCAATAACTTCGGGCAATAGATCACTTTAAAATTGTTTTTATAGGAACATATACTGGCACCCAAAGTATGAAAGGACTCAAATATATGCGGGTTGATAAGAAAACTATAGTGAAATACCGGAGCTCACTGCTCAACTTAGAGAAAAAATTATCAGGTATTTACGAAAAATGTTTTCTATCTTTTCTTCAAAATCATTTTACATAATCTTGGTCCGTCCTTTATAGATTCTTTGAAAATTGATTTTCTTTCTAATGGTAGCGGGACGATGTCAGCTTACATATATATCAAATATTTGACGAAACATATTTTAAGCTTTAAAATTCAAGATTTTGTTGCTAATATTAGGGCCTTTGCTCCTAAAAGCACAAAAGGAAAACGAGGATTGCACATGCCCCAAGCTATCAGAGAGTTCATAAAAAGACAGGTCGCTTCCAGCGTGGAATGCACAAAAGCACGTTGTGGAAATAAAGATTGAGGATCATGCAGCTCGACGCTGGGTTTTCTTTAATGGAAGTGGCCCCACGCGTTGTGACAATACCTCCGAGCTACATTGTATAACGTCTTGCGTCTGTGAAGCAATTGCTCACGTCAAGTTCAAAAACTTCACTGCGGAGACATTTTCCTTTTTTTTTCTGGATGAATTTCGCAAACTGCGCACATTAATGTGCCAGACAAAGAAGGTCATGGGTATAGAGTGCAACGGACTTGAAAAGGTGCGGTACAAACTAAATTATTCTGACACATTGTGGGTGTGCGAAGGCCCGTGGTGCCGTAAGAATACGCTTAAATCCTAAACAAATAAGGAGAGTCCCCCAGAGGTTTGACCCGGTGTCTTTCTCCTGAACATAGCTTTCTAAACAATAGGATGTACGAAAAAGAATGGGCTGGCAGTGCCTGCTATCGTCTTCCAACAGGTTTGTGTAGAAGAGAAAAGTCCATGCCGGTCCGCCTACCTCGAGATGTAACAGATCCTGAGAGCGGAAAAAAACACAATTTTCTCACTCTGTACCTTAATAAAATGAAATGTTTTATAGGACTAGGCGCCCATTTTACTACTATTACTGCAATAAGAAACGGCCATACACCAAAGGATCAACAATGTACGAATGCTCGTTTCCCACGAAAATAGGTGCGTTCCGGACTGAAATGAAATAGATTAATTATCAATTTAGACACGACTTGAAATTTACGTAATTACCATACTCTGGTCAAATTGTATCAACTGGCACAAACGTCGATAATACGTTTTTTATTTGGTGCCACTTGATTTCAGTTGTTCGTACCAGTTTTAGTGAACTTCTACATAAGTTAGGTGCAAGGTGTGTTATGTCTTCTCTCAATAGTGATGTGAGTTTAAAACGATTACTGGCGCAGTACTCTTTTACCAATTCCGACGTGCTTAAAAAATGTTGTCTGCTGCAAGGGGAAGAGAGATATTTGAGGCTGAGGGTGTTGCCAGGAAGAGAAGATTGGTGCAATGGCGTGTGTTCCTTTCAATACACATGAGGTATAACCTTATCTATATTCACATATACTGGCTGTTCGACGACGGAGCCATAAGTGACCGGTCACAGATTTGGAGCGCAAGGATTTGGTAGCACAGATATTTTCCCGGGGAACCTGGTCGTCAGCGCACAATTTTTGCAACAGCGAGGAACCGAAACATTGTTTTCAAACCCGACGATAAAAGAAGCGGTAGCCCGAGGAAAGTGAGGAGCACGAGCGGACATTCCACCGCTCGGGACAAGTGTGTTTCGGCGTCTCGCCGCAGCAGAAGCA
Organism: Ixodes ricinus; assembly: GCA_037355805.1. Lineage (NCBI taxonomy): Eukaryota > Metazoa > Arthropoda > Arachnida > Ixodida > Ixodidae > Ixodes > Ixodes ricinus. The sequence continues at coordinate 3,347 of JAZHYW010035985.1, read as the reverse complement.
CCCATCACCGGGCTCTCCTCTCATCCGCTGTCAGTCGCTCTACCTTTTCAATTTCGGCGGACGCGTCTCGTGGTGATCTGCAAAGCTTTGTCAGTATGGAGGAGGTTATAATAGAGGCTTTTATTATCGGGGTCTAAACAACGCGTGAATAGTTAGCGTTATTTTTGCATGCACGGAGTGAATACCATAAAGTTATAATCGTACTCTAGAGGTTCAACTGGCGCTAGTGTGCTGCTGGAAATTGAAGCAGACAGCGAACCGATCGAAAACCGACTTCCGGTAATGCATTTCTAGGGGAAAAAGCGAGTGCATTTTCTCTCTGCGCTCGATTATAAGAGCACATATCCCGAATATTGCGTACATACTAGGTAGCTTAAAACATTTCTCAGTCAGGCAGACGAAATACCTGGTCAGTTACGACGTCTTTTTTTCAAATTAATTGCATTAAATACGGTGCTAAAACGGCTTGGTGCATGTATTTATGTGCACTGTCGGACACTGTTAGCGCGAACCCGGCGCCGGTGATTTTGAGCATAGGGAATATACGTGCCAAACGAACTAAGGATATATGGAGAACTAAGACGGCAAGAACAAAGCAGTAAGACCGGATCAGTAACTCTCTCAGCATGTACGATCAAAATAAACTGAAGGCCAGGTAATAAAGTCACACTTTGAATGAGCACTGCTTTGTTCTTTCTGCTGTGAGCGGATATGCTTGTTCTGCGTTCAGAATATCTCCCCCACACGCTCGAAATCTTTTATAACAAGTACCCGATAAAGACTGCCCGGCAGAGAAAATATTAGAAAGAGACGCCTTTTCGTACTCCACGTACTTTGTTATTTACGTTTTGAATGCTTTTAAATGCTCGTAAAGATGTCAAGAAGGGATCATTTTTATATAGTGACAAGACTAGCAAATTAAGAACGTAAAAGGGTCACCGGGATGCTGATGAGCCCTGAACACGTTCTGTGTTCCTTTCGATTGTTATTTTGCTTAGAAACATAGCTTGTTTTTACACACCTGCGGTGGAGCAGAGGTTTGGGCTTGAAATATAGCGAAGTTCAACATCGTTCATGGATAAAGAAAAATGCGCTAATTAAAGTAAGTACACTTTTACGATGTTAACAAAGGTACATACTATTCGGTACGACCAAAGTAACAACAGTGTTCAATTTTTTTTTCCGGCGAAGATACAAAATACACGCGCGTTTTCCCATAGGAATCCACAAGAGCACCAGAAAAGTAGCATGGTTGCTGTCTGCTTCAATTTAACTCGCGGAAGTCGCATAGATACTAGCGCCAGTTGAACCTCTAGCGTACATTATAATAACTCTGTGGTGAATACCCGCAAAATGAAAAAATTACAAAGTTTTAAAAATATTTCACGCAGGCCAGCGCTAATTGATTCCTCCACAAATTAGAACGATTCCGCATTCTAAGATAAAGAGAAGTAGTGGAAGCTAGAAAAGAAGCGTTCTGTAAATCGTGCTGCGCAACACAAACAGGAGGCATTTTCATAAACAGTCTCTAAAGCTCACTCCTAACTCTTAACAGTTCTGCTTTTCTTCAGAAAACATATAAAAAAGCGCATTGACGGCACTTTGACGTGAAGAACAAGAGAAGTGTGCAACAGCTTGTCTCAAAAGAGGAAATATTAATTGACATTCGAGAAAATCAATTAGAAGCAGCAGCATTATCGATGCCCGCTTCAACGATCTCCAGAAACGCATTACTTCCAAACACGAAGTCTCTCGAGATTTTTTGTTTGTTTATTAAGTTTATATTATCTAGAGAACTTAATTAATTTCTTTGATTTATCTGGACCGTTTTGTCCCAGAATCGACAACACATCAAAGCAAAAACAATCACATAACTCAGGCGTTAGATATCAAATAATGCCCTCGGTCAGTTAAAGCTGGTGCATTTCAGCCGGAGAAAGCTATAAAACTATACGTGCAGTGGCTCAAACGCAGGCGCTGTCTCTAGAGTGGGACTGCGACATGGTTACTTAAGCTTTTATTTTCTTCGAAAATTGTCGAAATTGTTCAGGAAGTTGCGACAACACTCGACGTTTTAAGCACTAATTCAAGAACCACGAGAACAGAGCACGGCACTCTCTCCCCGGTGTTATATAAAGTGTTTGCGAGTAATGTGATTGCATTCTTTTGGGTACCGCGAAAAGCATGCATGAGTGCCTTTTTGTCGTACGGTGCCGAGCTATGCTTGTTGGTACATGGAAGAAGAAATGAAAAATGATAGCGCACTGCAAAAAAAAGGAAGGAAAAGAGCACGAATGCCACACGAACGTCACGTGTTTCTCTTACTTTATGCTGTTGTTGGTTTAGGATGTTTTTCAACATGTCTTGGTTTTTCATATTTCCAATAAACTTGAAATGAAAAGGGCTCCAAGCCCAGTTAACAGCGCGCTTTTGCGCTTTCACGCTCAGCCGTTTGGTCGTTCTTGAACAAAGCTTTGAATAAAGAAAGTTGTGCCCTGAACAGATACGCTGTTGGAAAATAGGCATGTTTCGTACGGCGCTGTTTTCAAACACCTCTAAATTTCAACGCCCGAGAAGTCGTGAAAAAGCATTAGTGGAACATGTTTTGTAAGTATTTGTAAATAGAAATATATGATTTAGCCTGACTACTCTACTGGGAATTGAACAAACAAATTGAGTATACGAAGCTTCATTAACACTTATTTGCTGTAGAAACAAAACAGTTCTCACGATTTGTTTTACTTACTAATTTATTCGAGCGATCCAAGTAGCGCCAACCTTATTGTATAAAAATATTGATCTCCAAGACTTCGGGTTCTAAAATGGCACATTGTAATAACGTGGTTTACGAGCTTTTGTCAAACATGGGCGTGCTCGAAATTTACTCATGTGCTGCTTATTGTCGTATGAAGCTTTGACGATTGCTCTAAATTGCAAGTTAGCAATTTTGTAGAAAAATGTATATATATAAATTATAAAATTTAGGTAAAAACTAGTCTGCTCTAGCTTTTACTAAATAAACCAATATGAGCAGCCTGAGTACTGTAAATACTTTGCAAAGACAAGTCGAAACTTGAAAAAAAAGAATTATTTGAGAACTTGAGGCAATGTACTTTGAGTTCATTAAGGTTTATGTATGTTTCTCGTGTTGCTTATTTTTAAACTTTACCGAAGCACAGCTCTATTCCTATGAGGAAGCGAAATATTATATATATATATATATATATATATAGAGAAAGAGAGAGAAAGAGAGAGAAAACGTAGCGCAGGATGACGAAAAGTATATACGGAAGAAAACGCACTTGAGACGGTTGTTGGAGTTTTTAAAACATATTATTGGTAAGTTG
>JAZHYW010035983.1:0-15895 GCA_037355805.1 Ixodes ricinus | reverse complement strand
TAAACGTTTTTTGTTTGTGTTGAATAGCTTTATGTGATCTAGGGCCGAGTCTAATAAAGGCTGTGTTAAAATGTTTAATGTAAAGCAAAGGATACGGCATATTAATTTTTTTATGAATAAGCTTACTTATTCACAAAACTTGGTGAGATATTGTGGAGGGTGAAGAAGTTGTTTTTTATTATTTTATTTTACGTTTGAAGAAAACGTAGAGTCACATCTAATCTAAAATTCACAACATTTATATCTTAAGTTTGTTAGAGAGTTATTATTGGCGTATAAAACGTAATGCGCATCTGTGCACTTCGTTATAACTACGTATCAGGGATTGATCATTTGCATTGATCGCTTCATAGGCAAACGTAGTTTTGGGGAAATTTTCAGTTTTCATAACGGGAAACATAAGAATTTTTTTTTATTCTATATCTTTTTTAACACTGTTCACTTTAATCCTTCTTTATTCCAGTGATTTCGAGCTTCACAGATCGCTCCCTAGTTAAAGGAACACTTCGCGCTTATTTTCGCAAAAGTGCCTGATTTTGTTACTTTTTTTACAAAATTACCACCTATTAGTTTGTATGCGCAATTATGATGAAAAGATGAGTGTAGTGCTTATAGAGTTGTGCACCAAATACTGCTTGAAACTAAAGAAGAGGCTGAGAACGTTGTAATCTCTACATTTTTATCTGTCGCAGGGGGTAACGACGGGAGTGGAACGCGGCCAATCCTGAACGGTCTCATGGCTCGTCCTAAAAGAAAGAACATGATAGGCACTGAAGAGCGGTGAAAGAAAGCAGACGATGAGTTAGGCGTGTTTGTTTTGCCGCGACGAGTTGGAGTTGCTGGAGTCCTTTTCAACTGAATTTTATTCTATACAATGAGTGACGCCGGGGTATTTGAGCGAAAAAAACTAAAAAAAAAAACATATATAGATACAGACGCTGGAAGTGAAGCTGTTTTCCGCTCCACTGTGTATGTCAAAGCGTCGCCAGCAATATGGGGCCGTCAGGACCACCATAGGGCCACCAAAACCACCGGTGCATGCGCCTCTGCCCCCTTTCGTTTTCGAATCGACCGAAATACATGGCATCTTTCTTTCTAGGTGAATTGATTACCTCTATGATTTATAAATCTGTTCGCAATTATCTATTCTTTACATACAGGCAGTTTTTTTTTTTTTTTTGTGCACGAAAAAATATATTTTTAATATCAGGAGACGAATACTCATAACTGTCTGCCAGCTGGGGACAAAAAACAAAAAACAACGTGAAAGGGGGTGTGAGAGTTCATCAACTTCATTTTGTTTATAGAAACAAACAAAATGAAGTTGATGAACTCTCACACCCCCTTTCCCGTTTTTTTTTTTTGTGGCTGCTCCGTGTTTTTTTTAATAAATATATTACATCCCAATAACTTCAAGGATTGTACTTAATGCTGATTAAACCATGAGAACGTTAATGTTGCTTGGCTGTGCAAAACGCTGAGTTTCGCATGTGATTGAATATGAAGCCCTTTTTTCTGCGCGAGATATTTTATGTGCGGTACTGCGTTTGGTCGGACCAACTACCTCAGAACATGAAGGTGTCTAAAGCGACAAAAAAATAGAATAGAAGCGATTGAATATTCTAGAAAAATGTCTAAATAAAACAAACAAAACATCTGCATAAGAGTATTGCTATCTGCGATACGGCTTATATACATTTATTGTTTCAATATCTTGTTCTGGAAGGCCAATATATCTGCTGAAAATGACAGTATATATTCGACTTTGAGAGATGCGGAACAATAACGGATTCAAAAGAGCGCAATAAAATCTTGAAGTGAAGCAGAAACCATCAAGGCCGTATAGAATGGGCACATGCCAGCACGTCCGCCCGCACTTATTGAAACAGGACCAAAGATAAATGCCATGCCAAGTCTCGGTCAAATAAACCGAGTGGAAGGCCACCTCTTCCCTTTGATATACGAGTGCATATTTTGTGCCCGCATATTTCCACAGGGCTCAACAGGATATCTGAGCCCAGCCGAGCGAAGCAAACAAAGCCACGACGTCCCGAAGACATATACTAGCATACAAAGTATAACAAAAATACGAGGCCCAGTAGAAAAGAAGAAAGTGACTCGCACCTTTTTGTAGACACTTCTTTTGATACGAGGAATAAATAACCCCGAACGAGAAGGCGTTGGACGCAACGCGTGAAGCCACAGGCTTTGTGCGGCAACAGCACCGAGAAAAAAAAGGTCTGGAAGTGGGGCAGAGAGATGGCCCGGTTTTGTGAAGTATCGTAGGATGAAAAAAAAAGCAAGAAAAAATACACCAACCACAAAACAACCATAACGACAACTAAGAAGCGTTTCGAACGTGCAAAACCGTTATCGGCCATATTGATAGCATTGGCACAAAAACCGAAAAGAGTAAATAAAACGGTAGCGAAAAGGAGATATTTCAGAAACCATAGCCGTTGAATTCGAAATCTGGCGGGACCATAGGAGAATTTCGTTAACTTTTCTCGAGGGAACGCTGTTTCAGGTAAAACGCAGTCGAAAGCCTTTTGGTTGCTTCAACGATTGACTTCATCCTTGATGGCCCCGCAACTGTAAATGTTCACAGGCTTAATCCCAATATGCACATCTAAGTTTATTGCGTTGTTTTCTGAGTAAACAACGCAATACACTAAAATTACGTTTTCCCTGTCACGTGAGAATATATTGGTGTTTCAAAACTGTAATGAATTATAAACCTTTGCTAACTTTTCTAAGAAACATACTCACTTCTCAACCTCAAGCAAGCATATAAACGTACCGAAACTGCAATCAAAATGCCTGATACATTGTACAGGTTCATCTATCTCGGATGCGGACGGCCGCCCCGGTGGCTCCGAAACGAAAGTGCCGCGTACGGATCCCCCAAGTGGCGGGTTCGAATACCGGCCGAGGGGCCCTCGATCTGACGGAGACTTATTGCGGAGAAGGCGGCGTGTGATCCAGATTTCAGTTGCGCGTCAAAAGATACTCATTGGCCCTGGAAATTAGTCCTCAGTTCTCCGCTGGAGCGTGCCAGATGCCCTTCGTAAGTTTGGCACGCTAAGCCTCCAAATTTGACTTTTGACTTCGAACGTAGACGTTCAGATATGACAATTATGATAAGGATAAGCTCTAATTCTGGGAAGGGAAAATGGAGATAACCGATACTGAATTATAGAAGCAAGAAATTGTGGCAATGCTGAAGACGAGATTGTAATTACGGTCTTAAATGCCCAATTTTTTCTTGTTTTTTTAGCACAGTTGTTTTGAGCACGTTAAATTAAAAATAATGCGCACGTATATCCAAAGTTATGAGCTCATTTTAAGAGACCCAACGTTTTAGCTTTACTTCTACAGGGTGAGTCAAAAGGATCGACGCTGCTTCAAAGGACGGCGTAAATCGGTTTCTAAACGTATCAAGCCCAAATTGTGCAGAGTGGTGGCCGGCAAACGTACATTAAGGGTATAAAAATTTTACTGAACAAACTTACGCGAGTAAAAGTTAGGAATAAAAACCTTGGAGTTCCTACCTACGGCGGCCATGTGCAACCAAAGGTGTCTGATTGGCGCAGCAGTCGACAGATGTCAGCAGCGCTCTCCTTGTCGACCAGAGGGTCGGCACCGAAGGCACCGAGTACCGCATTTTTCACGGTCGGCTTCGGTGATGACACCATTTATGTCGATAGCTTGTTTTGAATGTTTCCCTCCTCGTGTAGGGGCCTCCCCCAGCGTAGAGTTGTAGGGGAGCATGGAGGTTGGCGCCGAAACTCCGCCCGAAAACGTCGGCGGACCTTTCTCGCCTTGTGGTACTCCCCGTACCAAAAAGCAACTTTCATTCGATCGTTGGGAGCTAAGCGCACCACGAGAATGACTTGCACCCCAAAAGAGCACGGACGAAAGTTGAAGAGAAGAAAGAGATACGGTAACAACCAGCGAGTGGAAAGCAGACAACGACATGTAACCAAATATAATTGTCGAAAAAAAGGACAAAATAATACATTGGTTTTGTTCTCGTTTTATATTCATTATTTTTATTGATAGAGAGTGAAATAATAATGCGCTGACAATTCGTTCAGAAAGAAGAGCGCATCGCTTCTGGCTCAAAAATGTTTCCTGCTATTGCCGAGGTGTAGAAAAGCGACCGTCGTGAATGCCTGCGATCTTACAGCCGCCATCTGTAAGCTGTGCCGCCAATCAGGCACCTTTAATTAGAAGACGACTACCGTACACTCTAAGAAATGCCTGCGCGTCTACTTACCCGCCAAACGCTCAAAGAGCCAATCTCTGCGATCTACGAAATCAGCTCAGCAAATGAAGACGCGGAACGTCCGTTTACACCTAAAAATGAAGTCTGCGTTTTGGCATTACGCAATGCAAAATGTCATGCTTGCATTGCGTAATTCAACAGCTCAGACTTAATTTTGAGGTCTACACGGATATTCCGACTCATCATTCGCTGAGCTGATTTCGTAGATCTCAGAGATTGGCTCTTCGAGTGTTGGGGGGGGAAGGGGTAAGTAGACACGCAGGCATTTCTTTGAGTGTAGGTATATATTTAAATGTTTTTAGTTCTAAATTTTACTGAAGAAAATATGTTCGGTGAAATTTGTATTCCGTCAATGAGCGTTCTTTGGCCACCTCTGAATAAAATCTTAGCTCGGTACATTCAGAAGCTGATTTATGAGTTCTCTTCAAACAGCCATTGACCCGTTTGACTCATCCTGTATTTAAAGGGTATCCTAACCGCGAAACCGTGTTAGTTCGTTCGTGAGTAAGGAGATCGATAGATCGCCTCCTCATTTCTTGAAAGCCCATTGAGGAGGAATGCACATGGGGCGAGAGGAGGAGCGCTCTGGTTTTAACAGGCCAAATGACGTCAGTGCGTGCCAGCTGTGGACGTGAAGAGTAGGTGCTGGGGCGTGACTTTGAGGAGGTGACGTAAGTAATTAACAGCTTCGCGTAGAAGGAGCGCGAAGTGTCCGTGTCTTCCCAATACCTCCGAGAAAGAAAACGCTGGATCCCGACAAAGAAATGGCGCGAAGACGGCTCCCCGCCAAGGCGCACCGAAAGCACCGTGTTGGACAGACGTCTTAAGTACGCGTTACAATTGCCAAACCAATGTTCCCACAAAAAAAAATGTTTTTCTGAATTGTGAGCGGCGATTAGGAGCAGCTGCTATTAGAGGTACCCGTGCACCACGGCCACTCGACCTGACACGCAGAAGTGCGGCCCGCCAGTTCCGCACCGCCTCGCCGTTCGCGAGACCATGCGCCTAGTAACCCGGTGACCTTGCCGCGGCGCGACCGGTCGATGACAGCTTTGTGCTTTCAGCGCTACATCACCGGCACTGGCTGGTTTGTGCCGTGATATCTCTCCGCTGATCATTGTCTACCATCTTGATGAATTCCCCGAGATTGGTGCGAAAACCAATGAATATCCAACGTCTTCTTTCTCTTCCACGTTTGATGTTTCTGAGGTTTTCGCCTAAGTCTCGGGTAAATCATCAAATTGGTAAATATGCAGCAGCTCGCCTTCGCTGCTGCTCAGCGGCGCGCGTCCCCGAAATCGCCCGGAGCGTAAACGGCTACAAGCGCGATCGCTGCCAGTAGTGCCAACTGATCAATCTCGCCTTCACCTATGTAAAGCGTCGCGGCGTGTCCGGCCGTACCTTGCTTTTGATCGAACGCGCATGCCTGTAAACTCGGCTTTCAGAATTCAACAGGCAACAGAGCCTACATTTTAACGCATTACTTTTCCAAGGAAAAATGTCTAAAGTAAGGCGTAGCTTCTTTTTTTGTGTGTGTGTGTGCATGTTTGTGTGTATGTGTGTGTGCGTTTTTGTCTTTTTTACAAATGCAACATGCAGTCTCGAAGTGTGAAAAACAGAACAAAAATACTCTCCACTAAGGCTTAACGTATGCCTACTAATATAATAAATATACTACGTTGCGACCTTCCAAGGCACGCATTGTTTCCTCATTTTGTTCATTGTAATTATCACGGTTCACACGTTGGTGACTTTAGTGTCGTTTTCATCTCTCTGACTGGTTCCGGAGTGTTATTATGTGATGGTTCTGTGAGCTAATAGAATTTCCGGAAGTAAATGCGAGCAAAATGTTTGGCCATACACCTCAATATTAAGCTTCCAGTCTAGCATCTTATGTACGTTTTTAAGACCATTAAAATAGTTTACTCCTGGGGAGGCTGCCCCTTTCCAGACCCCGAAAAAACTATGACATATAGCCCACTAATGAAAAAAGTGATCGACGCATGGTTTATATCCGCTACCAAAAACGTACATGACACGTGCGCAGCATTCGACCAAATGTTGGGGAGTATGAGTGGGGGGTAACAAATGCATAGGCAGACGAAACTGCGCAATCAATATTTGCCTCACATTCTGACACTAAAGCGCGCCACTGAAATATTTCGCCTTTACCTCCGCGTGCGTTGACGTGGAATACTCGAACACCCATATATCTGAAATTCAAAAAGGCGTGTCCTCCCAGAGATAAATAATCCGAGAAGAAGGAAGGAATGACGAGGTTGGGCATATTTCCTTAAAATAGCACCGGAGTAATTTTAAGAACGGATTATATATGACCCCATTTCCAAATTTTCATGAGAATTTAGAGGAATAGAAAAACGGTCCGGGAAAACGAGCACTTTTCGTGAGTCTCGCCAGAAGGCAGGCTCCCGCGCCTATCGCATGCTTTGTGCGGCTACATTAGACAGATAGCGAAAACGCATAATTTATCGCATATTACCCAATTTTAGATATCCGCCGCGTAAAGCGTATCTGCAGCCGCTCGGAAGCACCAAACACAAAATTGCAAATTAGGGAAAACTTATGAGGCAGCATTATTATATTTTCTGCTATTTTAATGTCCTTACAAGGCTCTTTATAGTTACCTAATTTATCTCGTCGTTTGTTTTTCAAGAAAAAGATTGTGCACCGGACTTCCCTTTTCATTACATACTATTGTTTGTGGAGGCGTTTATCGCGCCGACGGCCTATTCGTGGCGGAGCAGTTCTTTTGTTTTTTGTACTATTTTCTGCATGCGCTTTCATTCACTTATTTATTTAAAAAAACAAATATGTATCAAGGTGCGTTTCCTTCGTTAAAATGTCCATGAAATATTCACAACCTTTTGTTGGGATGTAAAAATTTCTGTTCACTGGCTACAAAAGGTGGATTAAGCGTGTGTATTATCTCGAGGAGCAAATCTATTTGCAATTAAAGCATCAATATAACTGAACGACGAAAGAGGCTTCGTTAAATGCGGAAAAGAATGGGAGGTCTTAATTAATTTTTGAGAGAAGTTGACAGACAATAAAATATATTCTGAGATGCACTGAAGCTGCTCGTAACTTCGCAAGTATTTAAAGCATACCGGCCCGCCGATATTGCGCCGGGACATCGTACGAGCACAAAGAGGAGATAGAAAACGCCTTGAACATCAGGATGTAACCAAAACCTGATAATAAAAATATTATGCATTCTTCTACTTCAATGTATGTTATTGGCAATGATGTAATATCCCAAGTGGAACATTTAGACTTACATGCAATTCGTCGTTACAGAGGTTTCGGCTAGTGCGTACTTTTATTGTTTTTAGGGACATTTAACAACTTGGATAATTTCGTATCTGATCACACGTTCGGATGCTCCAGTGAGACACGTTCATCTCTGTAAGTTGATGTGTAATTAAGAAAAAAAAACATTTGTAGGATAAATCAAGCGGTCCTTCCACATTGATAAAAATCTAAATAGACGTTAATAATTTAGGGGTGCTCTTCAAGGGGACTAAGATCTGCCAAAAAATATAGTCACTTCCCCCTGGGATATCACTCAAGATAGAGCGTAACTGGCATCCACCAGGCGTCTTTTATGCCGCTGAAAAAAGTCCGTCTGCTCTGGGTACCAACCCCGGCACCTATCCAAATCTAGCGGAGCGCTCTACCAACTAAGCTAACCAGGATCTAGCCGTCTGTAGAACATAAATACGTTAACAGTTGCTACCCCGTTTTAATCGCACAGACCGCAAGAGGAGAGTCTTAACAATCTGAGTAAAACACAAACTACTGTGCAAATACTCCAGTGTTTCTTTTTTTGTTCTTTTTTCAGGAAATCTCTGCTTGTGAATTCATTCAGAACGGGCACATTTTCGTGATGATAATGCAATTAAATGCAAAGGTGCAAGCGAGCTGGGCAACAATGACGAAAATAATCCCTGGAGAATGGGGAACAAGGGGGACAATGGACAAACACAAATCTCCAAACACAGCTAGGTGACTGGTGCGCGACCGAAAATATCCACCTGGTCCTGGTATCGAACCACGGACCTCCCCATTTCCAGTGGAGAGGTCCGTGACCATTCCCTTTCTTCAAGGATTATTTTCGACATTTCTGTGGTTCCTGAAACAACGAGCGCTTGCATTCCGGATTTTAAAATCGCGCGCGTCAGCATTAGTGGTCCTAATGAGAAAGTACAGAGCGCGACGCTGTTGGCGCGAATAAAAGCGATCGCCGGTTTTTTCAGTTTGTTTCTTTGAAACCAAGGGATGTTATCCAAGTTAATATTGCTACGGAAAGAGCCTATTTTGTTCGTATAATGTAAGCGATAACATTTCGTGCTCGCTAATACTATTTACAAGTAAAATGCGAAAATGCGCCGATGTCGATGTTCGCGCTAACAGTGTCGCGATGTGTACGTGCCATTGCAAGCTTGCAAAAATGTAACGCTCGTGTTCAGTCGGCACGTGAGCGTGAGGCAGCAGCTTGCACGTTCCTGTTTGCAATTTTTCTAACTTGCGACATTCTGCGTCGATGCAATCAATAAGCGAGGGATTGAAAATTGTAACGTAACAAACTCCGCCGAAAAGCATACACAAAAAACCGAAAAGGAAAATCGCCAGAAGTGTGTTTTCACGGCACTAGTTGTCTTTGCGCGTTTCCTGCGATAATCACGCACATCTAACTTGCTGTGGTCCTGCACCGCTTTTTCCTCCGTGATTGGTTTAGCAAGTGATCGCAAACGCGCAAAGACAACGAGCGCAAAGACGATTCACGTTGACGCTCTTTCATTGCTTTCACCGGATCGTAGCATCGGCTGCGCTGCTAAAACGAAGTATAAAGTCACAGTGACCTCTGCGGGTGACCATTAATGATAATAGTGAACCGACAAAAATGAAATACAAAACCGGAGGTGAAGGGGCAGTTATGGCTACACACGACGCGCAGGTGACGTCATCGGGCCACGCAAGTGGTCATGAGTACCATCGCGGACAATATGAGCTGAAACAGCGCTCCGGCCTGTGCATGGTACTACCTGCGCCGCCTGTCGCATCGCTCCACAAACACGGCGCACCCTGAGGCCGAGATAAATTCTCACTTGCGCTCACTGCGCCGCTGCGCTCTTCCGGCCGTCTGCTAGCGAAAATATTCGTCGACGGAACCATCGTCACGATGCCTGTGCCGTGCAGCCCAATGTTCACGTTTTCAGCTATCATGCACTCAGTGCATGATAGACTTTCAAGAAAGTGCCGAAGTGAAAGATGCGTTGTCACGCTCGTCTTTCCTCGAGGAGCGCTGCCTGACGGAGCTGCCTTGGCCCCCAAAGGAGGCAATCTGAATATCATCGAACACGTTTGGAGGTGTATCAAGATAGCCATGTCCGACGTTCCCTCCACCGCGCCACTGGCGACGAATTGTGGGAAGCGGTGAGAGGTGAATGAGGGATGCTTCGGGCCGAGCCAGACTTCTTGGCCGCGCTCTATGATTCCATACCAGACAGGATGAGAGCCGTGGACGCGGCAGTAGCTTCTTTCGTAAGCTTTACTGCACCTCAGGACCTATGAACCGGACCTCTGCCGATTGGATCAAAGCTTGCTGCTACGATTGCAACACACTGTTTGACGCCGTTAACCAGCGGATACCTTTGAGTGCTGCATTCTTGATCCCGATCTTTGTATAGTGCAGTTGAACTTCCATGCCGACTATTAATATTTTGTGTTTGACATTGCCCTCTGCGAATATTCCTTCGATGCACTTTCAAGCTCCTTCTCTGGAAAATATATTACCGCGTTTGTGTCACATTATTAAGACTAGAATTTGTAAATACAACACTGGTGTCTTGTCAGTGCTTGTTTTGTTTGAAACAAACACGTGGGCCCAGTAACAAAGAAATATTATCTTTGAACCTTTTCATACCAATCAAGGTTACAAAACACTCCGCAGTAACATGTATGATTACCGTTGTTTCTTTTTGCACAACTTGTGCTAAAAAAAGAAAAAAAGGAAAGAAGTAAATATTTTGGAGCCGGATTAAATACCATATACAAATTTTGGCCTATATTTTACGATGTCATACTTTCTGCATACACTTCATAAAAACAAAATCAAAAAACTACAACGTATTTGTTATGTGATTTCCAAAAAACGATAATTGCAGCTGCAGTTCGAGATACTTCATCAGTCAGATTTTTTTTCTTCCGTGAGTCTACACAACAGAATGAAGTAAAATAATTGCAAAATCGGGACGACAACTGCAATCTTCTCCCCCCCCCCCCTCTCCCCCTGCCCTACTACACACGCCCGCTGTCGCACACGCCGGCTCTCTAGCAGACGGCCGGAAGAGCGCAGTGGCGCAACGAGCGCCAGTGTTAATTTATCTCGGCCTCAGGGTGCGCCGTGTGTGCGGAGCAAGGCGACAGGCGGCGCAGGTAGTACCGAGCACCGGCCGGAGCGCTGTTTCAGCTCATATTGTCCGCGATAGTACATTTATTCAGGCCATTATAAACAAATTTGGTAATGCAAAATGTAAGCTGCCGAAGATGCCTAGTCGGTAACAAGACCACATCTGGCTCAGCTGCTGGGATGTCAGTGCAAGCCTAGCATAAGTTGTGAGCAGTTTATTTTTTTGTTTTCGGGAGCTCAGCGCTCTGACGAATAGGTGAAAATTCGTCTATGTGTGTGTTCTGTAGGCACAGCAGAGACAATGTGCCGATTATTGATTATCTTAATCGACCGACATGCTCGAAGTGAATACAAGGACACTGGCGTCGCTGCGTTGACTCGCGGTAGCATTTCTTTGGGCTACTGACGTTTGTTCGAGAGCTCGCGCAAAAGAATTGGCAACAGAAAAGGGGTGCATATAAGGTTACCACACTACATTGAAGTGAAGCTACCTCGAGTTGTTTCTGATGTCGAGTAACGATTTTATCGCTGTGATAATTTCTGGAAAATGACGACCTGAAATCATTTTCCGGTCTTTTAAGGTCCCACTTCTGTGAATATAAGTTTATTTTTTGGATCGCAGTACTGGGTTAAAAAAATTAGCTTGTTTCGATAAGCGTGGAGAACAATTAGGAAGGAAATTCTTGTCCGCTTTGAGTTATTAATTTTTTTTTTATCATGACCGGAAGTTATTTTTTGGAAAGGAAAAAGCGTACATCGACGATAGGCTAAGAGATGCTAGGTTTCTTTGCGCTAGATCCTCCAACCATAATTTGTTTCGCACATTTTATACTGTGCAGTGCTACGTTGATCTGTAAAGTGTCTAAAAAGTTAAACGAATGCAGCGTTCGTTCACCAAGCACCACGTCAGAAAAACGACTAACTTGGCATGATTTTGGCAACCCTAGGGGCTCTAACCTAGGCCTAATAAGGTTTTACTTCAATGCGTTAATTAATGCCAAAGTACTTTCTTTTACTTTTCTGTGGCTTTCATTTGGTTCGCCACATGACAGACAGAAGCCAAAGATTCCACGTATTAACCAAACAGCCATTTGCAAAGCCAAATTATGGCACCAGTTTGGCGATTTGGGCCCGAAGTTGCCAAACCAAAATTTAAAAAAAGCGAAGCTATCACGAATCACGAAGCACGTACTCGGGGATCTAGGCCCCGAGAAGCCAGTGGACAACTCAACACACGGCAGGGAAGCCTAACTCGGGAACTTATTTGGTACATCAGGACCAAAACACCCGGTCTTAGCCAAAGATGATTAACATTGATTATAACATGTTTTTTAGTGCCTTAAGTTCCTAAACAAAAACTTTATTTTTTATTAGAGGACTGTCCTACCTGGGTCTGGTATGCATCAACTATTAAAGTCCTGCTACCACTATCTGTGGTTTGCTCTCGCCGACAATCGAAGCAAAAACATCGAAGTACGATGTTGATGTTGCATCGAATTTATGGTCTGGTCATTTATATCGCACAACAAAATTTGTGGGACATGCTTAATTTACTGGTTCTTCGGTCAACAAATAACGTGCAGTTTTTGACAAAATTAATTTGCGAGAGAAATTATAGTAAAGTTTCTTTGACGTGGAATAAAAAGTCCACGACACTTTTTTAAGATGCAAAAACTGATGTGGTCAGCTTATTCGTTTTTGATATTTTTATTTCCTGTGCAACCCCTGAATTGCAGTGAAAACAGCTAAACATAATCGGAAAAGGCTCAGGAAAAGTAAAACTTCATTGACGGTTCCCATTAGTTTCCGCGCCCTTTTTCTCAGTTTTATTATTGACAGCGACTGAACATCTTTCAACAAAATTACGATGTTTAGGGTGTGGCACAAGCTCAGAGACTGTATAGCGAAGAAGAAAAAACGAAATGACGACAACAGTAACCCGACCTTCCAGACAAAACGAATATTTCCAAAGCGCTTAATAAAGAAACCAGGCAGACAAGTTCGCTTCATGCAACCCAAATTGGTTTGGACTCATCACTTCACATCGACTCGCTGTAAACACAGCGAACTCGGGATTCCATTTGACAACTGTTGTTGTTGTTTTTAGTCGACAGTTTGCGTAGCAACACCCTCTTCTTCTCCAAACTACCCGGGGTTCTGAAAGCCCGAACGAAGGTTGCGGAGGAAACCCAATGAAAGTAAATGGTGACGGCGAGGAGCAGGAGGCAACAAGATGGAGCGAAACGTTCTCCGGCGTTACACCCTTGTCCGATCTCACGAGGAAAGCAGGCACCAATTGGTTTTGCTGGACCCGTGAGCGTCGTCCCGATGTTATTGTCACTTTTTGTTCGCCTTCCCGCTGCCCACTGAATCCTGGAGACCGTCCAGGGCTACGCAATCAGGTATCATCGTCAACGTCCGCAAAGGCGAGTGCCTGGTGAGTTGCCGCCAAGGGATTTGAGGAACGCCGGCAGCGACACGAGTGAATCGAAAGAGTGCTCCCAATAAAGCGCCGTCCCATTTGATTTTCTCAGAAACTGGAAATATAGCAAGCGGAAAGGAAAAAAGAAACTACAGGTTTTCTTTGTTTTCTTTTGTCCGCTAGGACACTAAATTTATTGTTGGTACATTACACATAACGTTTGCTGTAAGTTTTTTTATCATTTTTTTACAATTTTTTTAATTCTTTTTTGACTCGCTCTTTACGCGTGTTGATTTTACACGTTTAAGCCCCTGTATGTACGAACCCGAAACGTTGTTTTATACAAGAAAGTCTTTTACCGTAGAAAGAAAATAAACGGATGAACTGCACATGTATATGCATAGCAGCCGCAGCCCAAAGTACAAGTAACGAAGAAAGCGGCAAAGCCACCCCCTCCCTCTCCCTTCCCTTTTGGCCACGTCACACACAAAACGTCGCACAAAAAGAACGACAGATTACTTTTTTTTTACTTTTTATTACTATAATTCGGATGGAGAACGACGTCCCGGCGAAGAAAAGGAGTAACTCTTTCCTTACCCTGATTTTGGGACGAAGACAAGTCTACTCTTGCCGAAAGCCATCTTACCTTGTACGCATCCCATATTCGCGCGCATAATGAACGCAACCTGTTGTAGGCACTCAGAGCTTAGGAAACGCAAGGCGTTGTACAATCCCAACTGCTCTATCGCTTTTGTAGCCCATCAGATTGCGGGAGTTGTCGATAAGAACTTCGATGAACCAATCACGAGGCAAAAAAGTGAATTTACCTTAGTGAAACAAATTTATTTGTATAAGAAATGTCTCGGTCCAACAAAACGAATATGAACAAATAAGATTATAGAATAATATTTGAGAATCCCGAAAGAGTATAGATGATTGAGCGTGTCGGTTTCAATTTACGATAACGAAAGAGGGACATTGCAGACAAACAGACAACACAGGGTTTCGAAATGCAACAAAACGTTTTGTTGAAAGTCGAAAGCCTGTGTTGTCTGTTTCTCTTCAATGTCCGTCCTTCGTTATCGTAAATCTGAATCCCATATTGTTCTTACTATATATGTTCCGACATAATGTCCTTGTACGCTCTTATATGATATTATGTGTGTTTATCGTACCAAAACATTTGCTTATACGCATATGATTATTTTTTCACTAGGGTAATAATTGCAACGCCCTGTGATTTTTTAGGCTATCAGAAATTATGGAGCCAGTGTTTGCGGTAACGCGCTACCAGTAACGGCATTAACAGTAACGCGTCTCTTTTTTCGGTAACGTAGTAAGGCTCTCGGTAAAGGTTCAATGCAGTAACCTATAACGCACTTACATTATTTATTTTGTGTATCAGGCAACGTAGTTAAGTTAGTCGTTACATATTCTTCCCCAAGATTTAAAATTAAAAAAATACACTTTATTTTTATTTAGTGCTTCTGATGCGCTCAAATTATGAATGCTCGCGGTTATTTTTTTTCGCGTTATTTTTGCAGTTCTTTTTTTTAAGTGTTCAGGTGGAACCGTAAAAAAAAAAATAAGGTAAGGTAATTGTGTTCAAGCGATTGTTCGGGGGTATCCGGAAGTTACCATGTTTTTGCGCTGGTCACGTAGAGAGGAACTAAATATAGTCATATGCGATATTTATTGCATTACAAGACGCCGCAATATTCGTTAAATCAATTCTAAACATCTTTACGAAACTCCGCCAAATTTGTCAAGAGTGCGTGGCTGGTCATGTCGTCGTGTCACTTCAGGCATGGTAACGTCAGAGTGCGCGGGACGTTGACTCATTTCCGGTTTTGTTATCAACATGATTGATGGTGCGCACGAAGATAGTCGTCGAAGCATGGAGCTTGTCTCAATACCTAATCTTTTCTTTCTTTCTGAGAACTAAGTTATTTTACTGAGACAGCAGTCAGAAGCAGACTAGCTCTCTTTGCTTGATATTACGTCAGAGCTTCCGGTGTTATCAACGTAAACGGTGTGTTTTGCAGGTGCAAATCTGAGCAGTTGGGCTCTGTTTAGAATGTAATCACTCCTGCGGCGGACGACGAAAAATACGGGCATATTGCGGATTATATTCCTAAAAGCAATGCCAATATAATTTGTATTGTTTTCTGAAATACAATATTTTATCGTACAATTCCTTTGAAAGATCTGCACGGACATAATGCTTTCTCGAAATATGACGCTTATGCATATACCAGTAACGTCAAAACAATAAAAGGTTTCACTTTTTGAATAAAAAAAGTAACGCGAAAGCAACGTGCGTTACTTTTTATGTGTAATCGTAGCGGTACCGTGTTTCTTTTTACTTTTTTTACGTAATGTTGGTGGGTAACGCGTTCCTTTTATATGCAATTAACGTGTAACGTAACGCTAACGTTTTTCTTCTTTTTAACGCCTATGGAGTCATGGACGGCTGAAAAAGCTCAGGTGTGATATACAGTATTTACTCGAGTAATAGCCACACTATTTGTGAACAAGGCACTTCCGCCTACTTTCCCACCTAACACATATAGAGCCAATCATTGCGTTGCGCATAAATAATATAGCGAATAACCAGATCAGAATACAATCCTCCATTCAAATTCCATCTTCACAGATGGTATCTTCGGACGAAGACGTTATCTCTGTCCTGTAAACCGCTGGAATCATGCTATCGATCGCGGAGATTGGCATTCTGCGTGCTTCGCTGAAA